>CADDIJ020000856.1:0-111158 GCA_902809745.2 Tetradesmus lagerheimii | reverse complement strand
AGCACCGGCTGCTGCTGTCTCCTGGTCAGGGAACACAAACAAAAAGTCATCCAAGTAGGGCAGTACCTTGCAGCCAACCTGCGCTCCCCTGCGCATACACGTGTGCCGTCAGGCACCATGTACCCTGCAGCGCCTGGCAGCCGTGGCAGTGTAGCGCAGGTTGGCTGCAAGGTACTGCCCTACTTGGATGACTTTTGTTTGTGTTCCCTGACCAGGAGACAGCAGCAGCCGGTGCTGAGTGGATCCAATCCATAATGTACTGGCTTGGCTTTACGCCCCACCCCACCAAGTCTGTGTGGAGCCCACACAGCGGCTGGAGCATTTGGGCCTGGTTGTGGACCTGGCCCAAGGCACCTTCTGTGTGCCCCCAGCCAAGGTTGCCCGCCTCACCCGCCTGGCGCGCGGCATTGCTATTGCTGCCAAGCAGAACAAGCGCCGCGTGCCAAAGCGAGAGCTGGCTGCATTTTGTGGATATGCGCAGTCTGTGCGGCTGGCTGTCATGCCGGCCAACCTGTTTCTGCGTAGTTTGTATGACGATTGTGCGTCTGTTTCTGGCTGGAATGGGACTGTCAGCATCTCCCGCCAGTCCTTCCGTGATCTTGAGTGGTGGGCGAGCATCCCTGTGCAGCATTTGTCGTCGCCTATTCGGTTGCGCCCGGCTACTGTTGATTTGTTTGTTGATGCATGTCCCACAGGCTGGGGCGCTGTGCTGCCTGTCCTGGGCGACAGCCCCGAAGGGATTGCTCACGGCGCCTGGTCTGCTGCTGAAGCGTGCATGCACATCAACCAGCAGGAGATGCGAGCTGTGCGCATGGCTCTGCTGTCTTTTGAGCCTGTGGTGCGCGATCGTGTGGTGAGGCTGCATGAAGATAACACGGTGACAGAGTCTGTTTTGGGGCGCTTTGCTTCACGGTCCGCTGCTCTCATGGACGAGTACAGGTTGTTGTGGTCTGTGCTTGAAGATCTGCATGTTCAGCTGCAGGTGGTCAGGGTGAAATCAGAACTTAATAGAGCTGATGCACCTTCTCGCTTTGTTGACCATGGGGACTACCGCCTGGATTCTGAGATGTTTAGTTGGCTGGATCTTATGTGGGGCCCGCACAAAATAGACCTGTTTGCTTCGGCGGAAAACACGCACTGTCACTGCTTCTACAGTTTGTTCCAGTGCCCTGGCAGCAGGGGCGTTGATGCCCTGCTGCAGCCATGGTCTGCTTGGGCAATGCCTTTGCTTTCCCGCCTGTCACCACCTCAATGTTGCTGCAGGTTGTGCAGAAAGTGCGCGAAGAGCGTGCAAATGTTACGGTGGTGGTGCCGTTGTGGCCGGCTCAGCCTTGGTTTCATGAGCTGATGCTGCTTGCGGTTGACAGCTTCCAGCTGCCTTGTTCGACGCTCACCGGCCCTATGGCTCGGCGCCACAGTTCCTGGCCCTTGCTAGCTGTTCGCATCGAGCACTAGCTTGCAGATGGTCCCGCAGCTAGGTGTTTGCTGCGCAAAGGCTGCGTGTTGGGCATGCGTGTGTACAGCGTGCTGCTGCTCAGCATTTGATTTGCTGTTGCTGCTGCTTGCAGCAGTTGTCGGCCCCAGCACTACATTCAGAGGTTTGAAGGTTGGCAGCATGTGTGCTTGCTGCAGTGGTGGTTTGTGCTGGTGGTTGTGTGTTTTGGTTTGCGTTTGCTTCTGCTGCTGCTTCTCGCAGCAGTTGTCGGCCCCAGCCCTGGATTCAGCGGTGTAGGTTTGGCAGCGTGAGTGTTTGCTGCGTTAGTGGTGTGCGCTGGGGTGCGTCTGTTTGTTTGCCTGCCACATGTGTTGTGGCTTCTATCTGCGCGCCGTGTTGCGGCGGGCCAGGTGGGCTGCAAGCCTTGCTGCTTGCAGCCCTCCCCCTTCCTGTTCCACTGGTCTTTTCAATGTGGCTATTGGCTGAGGCTACCTGACCAGCAGTTTGCTCTGCTGACAGCTGGCAGCTCCCGGAGGCTGCATGCATTGCAGCGGGCTCGCACCTGGCTGTGTCCTTGCAGCCCTTGCATTTTCCTGCCAGCTGTTACAGCAGCCTCAGCCAAGCCTTCCCACTATCTATATCGTCATGGCGAAAGCAGTATTAATGTGCAATGGACTTGTTCATTGCGGTTAATGCAGCGTAGCTGTATCCCTGCTTGCCTGGTCAAAGGCAAGCAGTGGGTGAGGTGACAGTCAAAACACGTCATTACCTCACTGCTGCCGAAGGCCACTTAGCATGCGCAGGCGTCTAGCCCTGCACGTTTCGTTGCTGTTCATGCGAACTGCAACTCGCCCGCCCTTCCCGCCCCCTTTTTTTGTGGCTACTGTTCCGCATTGTGCACTGGGTGGTGGCGCTGCAGTGGCTGTGTTGCTAGCGGTGCCTCTGGTTTCAGGTGACTGACCACTGGCTGTCAGTTGCCGCAGAGTAGTTGCGCAACATGCACAACGTGCCGCGCTACCTGCCGAACCTGTGCCGCTCGCTGGGTTTCATGGTTTTATGCTGCCTTGCAGCAATGAGATGGTGTTGCCCGCTGCAGCCCCTACATAGTGTCATGTCCGCTGCCATGCAGCGTCTGACAGTGGTGCGCTGTCGTGCAGCTTTGATAGCTGTGCTGATGCTGGTTGCTTCCCATAGTGTGTGGTGCTTTGCAGCTCTTGCAGTGTTTCTGCTGCAGGCCTGCGTTGCCTGTTTCTGCGTTGTGCGCCCTTGCGCCAGGCTTGTTTGGGGACCTGTTCATTGCTGGTCCCCTGCCTTCCCTTTGCTGCCGGTGCCTGCACCTGTCTGCTGCTTTCGCCTTTCCTCTGTCTTGCCTCTTGTTGAATTGTGCCGCTCTCGGTGCTTGAAAGTGTGTAACCCCTCAAACGGCTATTGGCTGAGGCTACCTGACCAGCAGTTTGCTCTGCTGACAGCTGGCAGCTCCCGGAGGCTGCATGCATTGCAGCGGCTCGCACCTGGCTGTGTCCTTGCAGCCCTTGCATTTTCCTGCCAGCTGTTACAGCAGCCTCAGCCAAGCCTTCCCACTATCTATATCGTCATGGCGAAAGCAGTATTAATCAGCATCCTGGCCAATCCCATGCTGCTCGCATTACACTGTGGCATGCTTATCCACTTGCTGCATTAGCTGTTGCTGGATCCCCGTCCAGCACTATTCTAGCCCCACCTCTCCGCCTATGTCTGCCTGCCTGCAGGTACAACCTGCGTGTTGTGGAGTGCCGGCTGGCCGCCATGCTGCTGGCTGTTGCACTCGGCAAGGCCCCTGCTGAGGCAGTTGGCATCACCACGCTGAAGCAGGTGGAGCCTGCCATCATGGACAAGTATGGGCCGGGTGCTGAGGCGCAGGACAAGGCGGTGCGGGAGCTGCTGCATGATGGCCTGTACATGCCTGAAGAGGTGAGAAATAAACAGGCATGCGAATGAGGTTGGTTCATGGCAGTATGGCTCAAACATTTGCGAAGAACACCGCAGCTCACAGCGACAGTCACACACACCCTAGGCTTACTGCAGCTCATCATCATGTTACCCATTGCTTACTGCAGCTGACATTTAGCTGCGGCTGTGCGTGTGCCAGCCCCCACAACGACAAGTATCGGCAGGTCATTTGAGCCTCTTTCACAAAGCTACCAATCTCAACAATCTCCTGTGCTGTTGTGTGGGTGCATGTTCGTTGGCCTCCCTTCAGATCGAGGGTCTGCTGCAGAAGCCGCTGGCCAGCATCTACGAGGGCAACGCCAGCGCACTGCGTGTGCTGGGTGTGGTGGGGCCTGAGGGCTTTGCGCTGCGTGACAGGGCGCTGCACGTGTACAGCGAGGCGGGCCGCGTGTACGCCTTCAGGGACGTCTGCAAGGTGAGACTGCGCGCAGAAGTTTGAGGGGTGTTGTGGGTGGGATGTATTGTGTGCAGTACAGCAGGTGTTATGCGTCAAGCCGCATGCTTGTGAGCTGGCAGGAGCAGAGCAAGCTGACTGGATAGCTTTCTGCACATGATTGCGACACATCGCTGGAAAGGCCACCATCCTTGATGCCTGATCAACTCAGGAGCAATCATTTGCGCGTCAAGTCAGCATGTTGCAAAATACCACAGCTCATGTGTACGTGACTACTGTCAAACAGCCGTGACCTGGTGATATGCTGTGCTGCCTTTTGCTGGTAGTCTGATGCAGCAGGCGACGACAAGCTGGCCGCGCTGGGCGGGCTGATGGACGCCAGCCACGCCAGCTGTGCGGGGCTGTACGGCTGCAGCTGTGCTGAGCTGGACACACTGGTGGGGGTGGCCAAGGGCGCGGGGGCACTGGGCGCGCGGCTCACCGGTGAGCGGGTGCATCTGCTGCTGGGTGTGCATGCTGGCGCAGTGGTGGCAATCGTAGGCTGTCCTGGCAGGCTGTTACCAATACATCACTGCTACAGCAAGGCCTACCAGTGGTTTAGCACGGAACACCTGCATGCATGCTGGCGAATGTTATAGACAACATACCTGCAGCATCGCCCACACACGTAGTCCAACTGTATAGACAACATACCTGCAGCATCGCCCACACACGTAGTCCAACTGTATAGACAACATACCTGCAGCATCGCCCACACACGTAGTCCAACTGTATAGACAACATACCTGCAGCATCGCCCACACACGTAGTCCAACTGTATAGACAACATACCTGCAGCATCGCCCACACACGTAGTCCAACTGTATAGACAACATACCTGCAGCATCGCCCACACACGTAGTCCAACTGTATAGACAACATACCTGCAGCATCGCCCACACACGTAGTCCAACTGTATAGACAACATACCTGCAGCATCGCCCACACACGTAGTCCAACTGTATAGACAACATACCTGCAGCATCGCCCACACACGTAGTCCAACTGTATAGACAACATACCTGCAGCATCGCCCACACACGTAGTCCAACTGTATAGACAACATACCTGCAGCATCGCCCACACACGTAGTCCAACTGTATAGACAACATACCTGCAGCATCGCCCACACACGTAGTCCAACTGTATAGACAACATACCTGCAGCATCGCCCACACACGTAGTCCAACTGTATAGACAACATACCTGCAGCATCGCCCACACACGTAGTCCAACTGTATAGACAACATACCTGCAGCATCGCCCACACACGTAGTCCAACTGTGTGTCGCATGCTGTTCTGCTGCGCTAGGTGCTGGCTGGGGTGGCTGCACTGTGTCGCTTGTGCGTGAGGCTGATGCACCCAAGTTCATCGCGGCTCTCAAGGAGCAGTACTATGCACCGTTGGTGCCCAAGGGTGTGGTGAAGGAAGAGGAGCTTGGGGAGTGCCTGTTTGCCTCCAAGCCCTCTAGCGGTGCTGCACTGATGAAGCTCAAGTTGGCATCCATGGAGCAGCCTGCAGAGGCACCGCAAGAGCCAGCAGCAGCTGCAGAGCAAGAGGCAGTGATGTATGAGATCTGATACGGGCGTTTGCCATCGCTGCGGCGTGTGCTGCGGACCAATTTTGAAATCGGGAGTGCCTAGCGCTTGGTGGTGCATGTACAGAGACGGATGTGACCTTGCCTGCTGGCATTGTGCTGGCATAGGCATTCAAGGGTGTAGCACGCTGGCATTGTGCTGGCATAGGCATTCAAGGGTGTAGCACGTTGGCATTGTGCTGGCATAGGCATTCAAGGGTGTAGCACGTTGGCATTTTCATGCTCGCCAAACCCTGGCAGTGGCTGTTGTAGGGTGCCACACGTTCATACTTTGTAAGGAATGTACTTTGTTGCACCTTCACACGTTTGGTCGTTGGCATTGCTGAAGTTGTGACATGTTTGTGACAGCAGCGCAGTCAATGTATTGAAGGCTTGAATGACATCAAGACCGTCACTGGGCTAGCCTGCGCACGGACCCTGCATGCAGGCTGTTGCAGCTTCAGCAGCCAGTGCTGACACCAGCACAGCGTTCATCTGTGCAACTTGAGTACCCTGCAATCCTTTTCACGGCGTTCATTACTCAGCATGCCAACGGTTGGCATGCTGCCAAAGCCTTATTTTTTTGTGGTTTACCTGGGGGAGCGGAATTCGACTGCCTGGCCACACACGATTCAGTTGGGCAAACCCAACTGCCGGGAGCCTGAGGCGCTGCCTCACCAGTAAAACACGCAAAGCCTTGTTCCGGACTTCTGGGAATCGT
Organism: Tetradesmus lagerheimii; assembly: GCA_902809745.2. Classification (NCBI taxonomy): domain Eukaryota; kingdom Viridiplantae; phylum Chlorophyta; class Chlorophyceae; order Sphaeropleales; family Scenedesmaceae; genus Tetradesmus; species Tetradesmus lagerheimii. Next base: position 105,003 of record CADDIJ020000856.1, on the reverse strand, counting down.
GCACTGCACATGATTCAGCGACTGGATTATGCGGATGTGATACAGTTGATGCTATGGCTTAATGGGTAACATGATGATGATGATGATACAGTTGTGGGGTGCACTACGAGAGCAGATCTGCCAACTTGGCAGTGGGTAACACCATCATCATCATCATCATCATCATCATCATCATCATCATCATCAAATTACCAGATCAAGCCATAGCATGAACGCCATCAGCCCCGTGCCCCCCCCTGGGGCGGAAGAAAGTGGCAGTGGGTAACACGTGTGTAGTTGTTCATTGCTGCCACTTGACTCAACTTGACCGGCGTGTCAATTTCCAGCATCCAACACGGGCCCCTTGTGTAACCCACTTGGAATTTTTCTGCCCGCATACCCGGTACGCGCCTGCTGAGGTTCAAGCATATCAGCCATGCATGGTGGCGGGGGCCCCACCTAGACATGTGAGTACTGCATTATGCTGCATGATCTTTCAATCATCTTTCAATCTGGTGTCTGCAATCCTTTATACTGAGTCAGGCGCGCGTTGAACGCTCGCCTGGCTCAGTAGGCACGTACGGTACGGGGGCAGAATCTATTCCAAGTGGGTTACACAAGGGGCCCGTGCCTCAGCACTTGAAGCCCTGCATGAGCAACTCAAACCATTGCTCCAGTCAGAACCCTGTCCTGCCTCCAGCTAGCCAGCCATCCTGCTGCCGGGCGGCACCAGATGCAATATTGCAGCATCTATAAGGCCTCTAACCCAGCCACCACCCAAAACAGGCCAGCACCCAAGTAGAGCGATGAGCTGGCTGGCCGTGAAAAAGACCTCATACGCGTCTTCATATGATCAACATTGTGACCACTGTTCAGATAAAAAAAGTGTCAGCTGCCCAGCAGATTCGCACCACACACGACCCACTCCTGTTGCTTTGCTAACGCACAAGATTCCACCCAGACAAAACCAAGGGTCACGTCACTAAGTTTTAAAGCCCATGCAGCTGCAGGGCATGCGCTGTGTCTTCCTGCTATGTCAGTATGTCACAGGGTTGACGGCACAACAGCCAGTGCAACAGATGCCACTGCTGGCCGGACTATGCTGCAGCAGCAGCAGAATCACCTGCTATCAGATGCTGCACTCAACTGCTACACTGCTAATCCACACCGGTGAGTTCCTAATCTACAGGCGCCACTGATGTTGCAAGCAGCTTCAACCAGTTCAACCAGAAGGTTTCAGCACAAGCGCTTAGTAGGGCACCTGCACAACAAAGCAACCAGCAGCAGCACAGTAAGTAAGTAGGCGATGGTGGGGTAAGCAAATTGTCTTTGGAGCATGCACAGCTGCTCACCTGCACTCCACTTGCAAATTCAACAGCAGCAAAGGGCTGAGATGCAATGTCAAGGGCTCACATAACATCAGTATCCTTCCCACAGCATGCAGCCTGCCAATCACGAGCAGCACAACAGTACTAGCGACAAGAAAAGGCCGCACAGCAGCGAACTGCAGGCGCCGCGCGCACCTTGAGCTTCTTCTTCATCTCCACGTTCATGATCTCCAGCTTGGCCAGCTCCATGTCGGCGTCCACCATCTCCTCGCACAGCTTCTCCACGCTGGTGAGCTGCTCCGGGTGCCAGCCCAGCACGGCCTTGGCCTTGGCGGGGTCGCCCAGCAGCAGGTCAACCTCAGCGGGGCGGAAGAAGCGCTCGCTGACCTTGACCACCACCTTGCCCTCGTGCTCGCCGCTGGCCACGATGCCCCGCTGAAGGCAGCAAGAGAAGGCAGCATGCAGCAGAGACGTCAGCACAAAAGGGATTCACTTGTGAAGCAAGCTCGCCAATGCAGTACAAGCATGATGCAGTACACCGAGCCTTTAATCTTACCAGGCAGGCATGCAACGATACAGGCGTGTAGCTTGGTGATTGCTGTGTTACTTATGACGCTGGTCGTGAGCTGTCTGCTTCAGTGCTGCTGCACTGCGCACCTCGTTCACGCCCTCGCCCTCCCAGCGCAGTGGCAGGCCAGCCCTGTTGAAGGACCACTCGCAGAAGGCGCGCACTGTGGTGGTCTTGCCTGCAGCAGGCAACAGACAGCGGCAGAAGAAAAACGCGTGAGTAGATGTAGCTGTTGTCGTATGCGATGGCAGTGGTTAGGTGCACATGCAGCTCCAACACTGCAATGCCATGCCATACTCCAGCAAAGATATGGACCATTCACGTAGAGTGCAACAGAACTGCTGTGTTGGACGCCAGACATTTGGGTCATCACAACACACACACACCTGTGGCGACCACGAAGTCGTCTGCCTTGTCCTGCTGCAGGATGCGCCACATGGCCTCCACGTAGTCCTTGGCGTGGCCCCAGTCACGCTTGGCATCCAGGTTGCCCAGCGACACGCAGTCCTGCAGGCCCAGCTTGATGCGGGCAGCAGCCATGGTGATCTTGCGGGTCACGAATGTCTCACCACGGCGCGGGGACTCGTGGTTGAACAGGATGCCGTTGCAGCAGAACATGTCGTACGACTCCCTGCAGGGACATGACAGCAGTGGCGAACATGGGCAGCATCATGAGTCAGCATCGGTATCCAGTAAGCTTGCATGCATGGTTGCTGATATGGCAGCAAGAGAACATCATGTGCTCTGCAACTGCTAGTGGTCACATGCCAGGCGATTGGCAGATGCTGCAACCCCATGCCCACCTGTAGTTCACGAAGATCCAGAAGGCGTACACCTTGGCCACACCGTATGGTGAGCGGGGGTGGAAGGGTGTGGTCTCGCTCTGTGGCACCTCGTGCACCTTGCCAAACATCTCAGAGGTGGATGCCTGGTAGATGCGGGTCTTGTCAGCCAGGCCAGCACCGCGCACAGCCTCCAGCAGGTTCAGCGCACCCTGCAAAACAACGCGGCAAGGCATGGAGCATTTCAACACAAGCAAGCCCATCCAGACATCAAGTTCTGGTTGCGGGAGCAGCCCCTGCAAGCAGGTGCTGCGTCCTACAAGCAGCACATCTGACAGTAACAGCCCATGGGAATAGCTTTTCTGCTATGATATACACTGAAAAAGAACCTGAACATGCCACCCATTGCGCTGAAACCGCCTGCTCACCATGCCAGATGCTGCTGCTGTGTACTCTGGCAGCTCGAAGGAGACCTTCACGTGACTCTGGGCTGCCAGGTTGTAAATCTCGTCAGGCTGAGTAACCCTGCAAGCAGCAATGTGCAGCCACACATTCAAGTTGGTTTGTTGGATAACAGCAAATGTTCATCTGCCATGTTAAGAGCAGCTGCTGCAGGTAACGGCCTGAGCAATACCACCAGAACATTGTCTGCACTGCAGCATGCTGCTCAGCAAAGCCCCACAACTCACTTGAGCAGGTTGGTAAGGCTGGTGCTGTCCACCATGTCCGCATAGTGCAGAATGAAGTTCTTGGAGTTGGGGTAGTCTGCAGGAATGTTCACACAAGTGCGCGATCATGAGCATGTCACGCCGCAACAGCTGTTGCTGGCTGTGGCACTGCACGCTACGCTATGAGTACTGCACAGGAGTTACAGCAACAATGCCTGTGGGCAGTATGACACGCAAGGCAACTCAACACATCAATAGGCAACTACAGCTGGACATTCAAGAACATGGGACGTTTGTTCCCCCCGATCTGCTGCCTCACCCTTGTCCAGGATGTGCTCCAGACGTGGGTGGTTGAAGGAACTGGACCGCCTCTTCAGACCTGCAGCCAAAAACTATGTTTAGAGCTGCTCACGGCATGCTGCCGAAGTCCATCGTAGCTGGGGTGGCAACATGCCCGCACATCCCGCCCGTTTCGTCTGCTGCTCACGCACCATGGACAATGTATCCCTTCTCGAGCAGCAGCTCCGTGAGGTAGCTGCCGTCCTGTCCGCAAACGCCTGCAGCAACAGTAGGGCGGGCAGGGTCAGGCTGGAGCCACGGCCGGTTCTACCACTGGAAGTCTATGATATACGCTAAAAAATCTCATACCCGTAATCAGAGCAACCTTGCGGCCCTCCGCGTTAGGCATGGTGCCGGACTGTACTTCCAACAAGTTGGTGCTGCTTACTGTCTGCACTTAATGGAGCAGCACAGTAAAGATCACAAAGTACACTGGAATGTATGGACTCTCGGGTCACGAGCATGATGAGGATGGACTATCAGCATTCAGTTGGTCGGTTTTTGGACTGTTACTCCGCTTGAGACGCGACAGCAGCACGATCGTAGCTTCAATCACGCGTTTACTTCTTAATTTACTTATTTACAGTCGCCTGCGGACGCCGTGCGCTGTGACCTAATCACACCACAGGCAATCACAAGTGCAGTACCAACATCAGCAGCTGTAGCTTCATCACCACACCAGGCAAGCAGCATGGCTGCAGAAAAGGTCATTTTGGTTACGGGTGGCACTGGCCTGGTGGGCAAGGCCGTGGAGTACATATCAAAGACAGAAAGCCAGCCAGGGGAGCGGTGGGTGTTTGTGGGCAGTAAGGATGCAGACCTGCAGAGCCTGGAGTCCACCAAGGCACTGTTTGAGAGGGTGAAGCCGACCCATGTGCTGCACCTGGCTGCTCAAGTTGGAGGCCTGTTTGCCAACATGGTGCGTGCCATGGAGAGTGAGAGCTTATCACAGCATGCATGTGCCAGGAGCACAGCGTCATTGGTAGCAGCAGCAGCAGCAGCAGCTGTGGCAGTGCTGCGTCATGCTTACTAGCAGCAGTGCTTGCTGAGTCTGATGAGTGGTGGTAGCTCTGTTCCTCAAAGCAGGTGCCTTCCAAAGGTTAGATGCAGCGTGCAAGCATAGTAGATGACTGCAGAACATGCTTATTGTGCACAGTCGCAATGTGCACGCCATCTTGCAGGAGTTGCACCCTATCATAACACAGCACGTATGGCAGCAATGCCGCGTTTTGTAACCTTCTGACAGCAGTGCTACAGCCTCTGTTGACACATGGGTCATGTACCGCGGTGCTGCGTCTGCGTGGTGCGCCGAGCAGAAGCTCAAGGTGGAGTTCTGGAGGAACAACATCATCATGCAGGACAACATCTTCCAGGCCTGCAAGGACCTCAAGGTGGAGAAGCTGGTGTCATGCCTCTCAACATGCGTGTTCCCTGACAAAACCACATACCCCATCGATGAGACCATGATCCACAATGGGCCACCACACTTCTCCAACGAGGTGTGTGCACAGGGCCCAGCAGGCCATGCATGGAGGCAGGCAGTGCAGCAAGCAGCAGCAGCGCATGTAGCATAAGGCTGTGCCTTTGCCCCAGATTCGCACCTTGGACCAATGCTGTGAATTTTCAGAATTGTGTTGCATGTGTGGCAGCAGCACTTCTGAAGGAGAAGCAGGCAGGAAGACCCCAGTGGATGCACGGTCGTACATCATTGCGCAGAGGTTTGCAGTCACAAGTCATCCAACAGCATCACCACCATCCTGCACCCCACAGCATGCGGTGACTGACCTTGGCTCTTTTCCCTTCGCTGCTTGGATGCAGGGCTACGCATACGCCAAGCGCATGGTTGACATGCAGAACAGGCTGTACAAGGAGCAGTACGGCTGCAACTTCACGGCAGTCATCCCTACCAACATCTTTGGCCCCCATGACAACTATGACCTGGAGGACAGTGAGTAGCCGATACGCAGGCCCAGCATCAGCCAGCCACTTGCGACGATGGTGCCAACGCTATACCTTCGTTTCCACTGCGGAGGGTTTTGGCTATGTGGTGGTACAGTCAGCAGCACCTGCAGCATTGACAGCACAATGTAGCAGCGGCACTGAGCGTACGCAGACTCACAGCGCACAGCCCCCGCCGCTTCTGGCTTGGCTGGTACTTGCTCCTTGCTGTTGGCTTTGCTTCAGTGCATCTAGTATCATTGATGGCATGGGTAACTGCTGCAACATCAACACTGACGCAATGGGTGTGCTCTGCTGCTGCTTTATGCTTTTTTTAATGTGCTGTGCGGCAGGCCACGTGATTCCCGGCCTCATCCACAAGTGCTACCTGGCGCAGCAGAAGGGCGAGCCCTTCACCATCATGGGCAGCGGCAAGCCACTGTGAGCGCAGCAACGCATATCCCACAGCAGCATGCTTGCCAGTTCTGAGCCAGTTGTGCATGCTAGTAGCAGCTCACTTGAAGCATAGTGGCGTCATTCCTGTGTGTTTGCGCTTTGCAGCAAGCGCGCCTTCAGGTGCTGTGCTGCAGTGTCGCTGTCATGTATGCTGTGCGTCTCCTGCAGACAGCATGCCCCTCCTACTCGCTGCTGACAATGCTCTTTACTCACCCACTGTCCCACTGCTGCATGGCCTGTGCATACATGATGAAAAATCCCGCAATGCAGCCGCCAGTTCATCTACAGCCGTGACCTGGCGCGGCTCATGATCTGGACGCTGCGCGAGTACCCCGAGACCGAGCCCATCATCCTCAGCGTGGACGAGGCTGACGAGGTCACCATCGGGGACGTGGCCGTGGCCATCGTGGACGCCATGAACTTCAAGGTGCGGGGTGCAGGCATGCGTCATCATTATCATCACCATCATCATCATCAGTATCATCATTCTCATAATATCGCCCATTTAACCCTTTACCTTCCAGCAGCACTGACTAATTGCCCAGCCTGAAAGCACCTAAACTGTAATTTCTCAGGCTGTAAGCCTCTGATGTCCACCAAGCTTTGTGAGGTGCAGCATTAAGGCATAACATGCATGGGTATGCGGTTGTTTAGGGTTTAGGGATGGGCATGTTGGTAAACCCTGTTAAAACCTAGGGTTGCTGTTGAGTGGGTGGGTGCAGTCCTGTATAGGCTGACATCCGCTGCACTGCGGCCCTCAATACATCACTTATATACATATGTTCAAGTTACGGACATCAACTCAAGCACCTAAACCAATCGATTACCCCGGCAGGTAAAGGGTTAAGCCACAGCAGGCGTGCATGTTGAGTGTTGCGCATACACCATGTGAGCTGGCTTTTCATGCTGTTTCCCACGCATGCTGTTGGGCAGACATGTGATGCCATGGTTGCAGCTGCGTGACTTGCGCGCTGGTACAAGCAACGGTCACTACTGCAACAGCACAATTTGTGTTGTAAGCAGTGTTGTCTGTGCAGCGCCTTTGCAAGATGGTGTGACCAACATGTTGCATGCGCGCCTGGCGCATGTTGATGTTGCGCAGGGTGACGTCAACTTTGACACCAGCAAGGCTGATGGCCAGTACAAGAAGACAGCATCCAACGCCAAGCTGCGCAAGTACCTGCCAGACTTCAAGTTCACGCCCTTCAAGCAGGCCATGCGGGAGAGCGTGGAGTGGTTCGTGGAGAACTACAGCAGCGGCAACGTGCGCGGGGTGAAGCTGTGATGCTCCTCCTGCTGGCAGTAGCAGTGCTCGGCAGGGGCAGGGGATGCACAATCTGCCTGCGGCTGCTGGTGGCCCCAGCAGTGCAGCATCCACCATGATGTGGGCTGTGTTGTGTGTTTCACTGCAAATTGCTGAGCGGGCAAGTGCTGTGCGGGCATGGGCTGTAGAGTTGCTGTGATCCAGAGAACAGGGTGTGAAACATATGAACTTGATGTTGGCGATGGATGCGTGCGGATGTAACTGGTCTGTTATGGTCTTGTGTGCACCTTGCTCAAGCAACGCTGTCGGGTTGTTACAGGTTGTCTCGTCTGAACTGGCTTCATCATCGACTTGCTGGCAGCTGTGCTGGCATGCGCAGCCACATCGGGCGCTCAGCTGCAAAGGGCGCTACAGCGGTTTGCAAGCCTGCAGTAGCCGTGCTGGGATGCATCTGCTGCTTTGCAGGTCACACATGTCACAAGCACGCCAGAAGTGTCATCGTCACGAGGTCCAATGGTCAGTCTGCCTGCTGAATTGTATCCAATGGCTGTGCAATTGCGTCAACAGCCTGCGGACAGCGTTCCTGCACCAGACAGTTACGATCTGTAGTTCAGCCGCGTTGCGGCTGCGCCATCAGCGTTGCAACGCCCTTAAATTAATCCTATACTCTGTTGCGTAAAGCTGAGAATGAGTGACGGGGGCGAGGAGACCTCTGCAAGGCGCCTGAGAGTGCTGGAAGGACATCTCGCCAGCACCAGCCAGCCACAAACGCCCATTAGTCGCTTGAACACAGTCTCAGGCAGCTCGTATGCAACAGCTACGGGACAGCCGTCTAGCTACGCGCGGGTGCACGGTGAAGTGTCAAGGGAGCCAGCAGTCTGGAGATGCATTGAGTCTGTTCACAAGGAGCGCCTGGAGGAGGTCAAGTATGGGAAGTCAGACGAGGGAATAGCAAAGGTAACCTCTTACAAGCCTCTGGGACTCCATGTAGTAGTAGCATGCCGTGGGCACCAGTAGCGCTGCTGTCAGTCAGGCAGTCCTGACACTCGCAGGGTGTCACTGCAGATTACCATCAACCGGCCAGAGAAGCGCAATGCATTCACTCCACGAACAGGTAAGAACAGCCTGCAGGTGCAATGAGTGTGTCAGGCACTGCTTGCCCAGTGCTTGCAAATGCTAGTGCTGGTATGAGGTACCTCACACCAGCACTTCCCAAACGGTCCAGTAGTGGGCTTAGGCCGCGCACTGCCTTGCACATTGTGCATGGCCTGTCACTGACATGTGCAGTACGTCTGTGATGTTGCAGTAATGGAGATGTCCTGGTGCTTCACAGATGCACGGGATGACCCCAGGATAGGTGTCATCATCCTGACAGGTAGGCTTCAAGCCTGAAGCGGCTTCATATGGCAGCTGGCCAGGCAAAACACCTCAATCTGCTGAATGCCTGAGCAGCAGCTGCAGTTTTGCTCAAATATGTGTATGTAGTACAACTGTTATCACACACAGGAGCATACAATTTGGGCAGCAGTTGAGATTGTGCTGTCACACTGATTATTCAACCAGCACTCCTGCCTGTGGTTTTATGTGCGAAGCAGTTGATTAGCGACTAGATTGACATGGGGTTCCTGTGCATGTGTTGGTATGCAGCATTGCTTGCAGTTCGAGGTTGTGTTGCAGCATCGGGGTAACCCTTTGCTTTCCCAGATTTCAATGCGCCTGCACTGCTGGCCTGCTGCTTGGCACTCCACAGGCGAAGGCCCGCTGGCATTCTGCAGCGGCGGCGACCAGTCAGTGCGTGGCAAGGGCGGCTATGTGGGCGAGGACAACATCCCGCGCCTCAACGTGCTGGACCTGCAGATGCAGATCAGGCGGCTGCCCAAGCCTGTGATTGCCATGGTTGCAGGCTATGCAGTGGGCGGGGGGCACATCCTGCACATGGTGTGCGACCTCACAGTGAGTGCGCAGCCGCTGAGCTTGGAGGGCAGGGTGATGCTGCGGTGTGGGAGCACACGCTGATGATGAAGCAGCCTTGCAGGAGATGCCGTTACACGGGTGGTGTATCATGTTACGCAGCTTGTGCATATCATTGGCATGACATCTGCCTTAAAGCAGCGCTCACTCGGCTTGGCATGCATCTGCTCTGGCACACACACACACGTTGACCCGCATGTGTTGTTGCTTGCACATACTGCTGGACCTGTCAATGCTGCCGCAGGTAGCTGCAGACAATGCCGTGTTTGGCCAAACTGGCCCCAAGGTTGGCAGCTTTGACGCGGGCTATGGCTCCACGCACATGGCGCGCCTGGTGGGGCAGAAGAAGGCACGTGAGATGTGGTTCCTGGCGCGCCTGTATGACGCACAGCAGGCGCTGGAGATGGGCCTAGTGAACAAGGTACGTGGTGCAGCGGGGCATATGATAGTTGCAGCAGGCTCTGCTACTGCTGCTGTGAGGGGTTGCGGGGGTGGCCATGCCGTATGTCTGCATGTCAGCTGCGGAGTGTTGGTTGCCTGCCAATGCCTGGATTTCATTCACCACCGGGGTAGCAAATTGTGCTGGGCAGCCAGAAACTGCTCGTGTCAAGCAACCAGAGTTGCAGCACATCCCGGGTGTGCTTGGTGACACCAACAGCTGCAGCGACTGCAGGCACCCAGCTGCTTGCACCGTGCATCTGACAGTGTCCTGGCGTTTTATATCTGTGTGCAGGTGGTGCCGCTGCAGCAGCTTGAGCAGGAGACCCTGGTGTGGTGCAGAGAGATTGTGCGCAACAGCCCCACTGCCCTGCGGTTGCTCAAGTCAGCACTGAATGCAGCAGAGGACGGCCAGGCAGGCATCCAGCAGCTAGGCGGCGACGCCACATTGCTATTCTACATGAGCGAGGAAGGAAACGAGGGCAGGTCGTCGTACCTCGAGAAGAGGCCTCCCGACTTCAGCAAGTTCCCGCGCCTGCCGTGAGGCGGACGTGAGGAGACGGATCTAGCATCGCAGCTCTCTGAAATGTAATCATGAATCTGGGTTTGTGTTGACTATGCTGGAGATGCATGATGTGCTGCTGTTCATGTGCAATAGGGATGGTCTGACGCAGCAAACGGACCCTTGCACTTGGTGACACCTTTTGGCATTCATCGGCACTACAAGCAAAAATAGCCAGAATATGATGTGAACAGTTCATGGTGATCGACGATTGCTCTTGCCTTGCATGTAGTACAGCAGTACTGCTGCCGCGCAGTGGTAGTCCCTTCGCGCGGGACGATTGCAGCGAAACATCGGCAGGCGCCGCAAACTCTGTTAAAGCAAGTCACCCTGCACCGTTGATTCTGTAACGGCATCGAGCAACGAGCTCTTGGCGCGCGTGGCAGCAGCAGCAGGAGTGTGCAGCAGCTGCTTGTGCAGCTCGGCATGAACAGCCACCTTAGGCAGCACGGTGAGCGACATATCAGATGAACAAGCGATTAACTTACTGCTAAATTCAGCAGCACTGCAAGTGCAAGCAGTAGTTTCGTTGCTGCAGTGTACGACTAGAAGAGGGGTGAAGCGGCCTGCGTGGCTGAAACGTGGTCACGTCACAGCCGACTTGCAGCTGCTGATACCAATCACCCACATATCAGCAGACTATGTGTAAGCATATGGTTTGCTGGGACTGTTACTGCCCTTCAGTGGCATTGCCCACGACAGCTAGGCCACCACACTGAACGATGCTGCCATCTGCCAACACCACCCGTTGCTCTTGCAGGATTCAACAACCCCACAGGGGTCTGCTGCATCGCCCCAGGCAGGGTCCTGGTGGCTGAGAATGGCCGCTACCAGCTGGTTCACTGCCATGGCTCGGCATACGAGCAGCGGGAGCCAGTCGCAGGCAATGGCAAGCAGGGCATGGACATGGTAGACAACGAGGCAGCAGCAGACCAAGCACGCCTGTTTTGCCCGCGCTTTGCAGTGTGCGCATCCTCGCAGATTGTGTATTTCACAGATGCAAACTGCATCAGGCGGTTTGTCCCTGCAACCAAGGAGGTCCGTACAATTGCAGGAGTGCCTGCCAAGCTCCCCAGCAGCAGCACAGCTGAAGCCAGCAGCAGCAACAGCAGCAGTAGGCTGAGTGAGGGGGCGCGGTTCAACGCACCATGGGGTCTGGCATTGGATGAAGACAGCGGGGTGCTGTATGTTGCTGACAGCTGCAACCACTCAGTGAAGCGTGTGGACATTGCCAGCGGGGAGGTGGTGACACTGGTGCCGTCAAGCAGTGGGCTGCGCTACCCGATCGGCCTGGTGAGCTGAGGCTGCGTTGGCGTTGGTATTGCTGCAGCACCATGTGTAGCTAGGCAAGCAGACCTTCAGGCACACGGATGAGTAGCATGGGGGCAACGATGTTGCGTCCATGCTGCTGGCCGCGCTTCAGGCCGCATGCAAAGCAGCCAAGCGCTTTGGCAGATGCGGTGCGGACGTACATACATTCCTGCAGCAGCATGTAGTGACGGGTTGTTGCCATTATGTGCCACCGGCCACTGCTGGCGTGCTGCCCGCAGGCAATTGACAGAGCGTGTGAGTGGCTGTACTGCTCAGACGAGGGGGGCATCAAGCGCATCGAGATCTGCAGCGGCACCGTCAGCACATATGCAGGTAACATGCGCTTGAGCACGCCTGAGCCTGGCGCCTGAACGCTGAGGCTGTGGCATCACATTCTGCTTGCTGGGCTTTGCAAATCCTGCCGCATTGTCTCTCGCTGTCAGTGCCTTGCATCATCCGCAGTGTCTCTGCTACTTTGGATTCACAGCTGTATGCGCATTTGTGCAGTGCCTGCTTCATCTCTTGCAAGTGCGCTGCCTTGTGTGTTGCTGCGTGCAGGCTACAGCACTGGGCTGCAGGATGGCCCCAGCCTGTCTGCCAAGTTCAGTGGGCCGCGCGGCATCTGCCTTGACTACAAGGGCAACCTGTGGGTGGCTGACAGGGGCAACTCATGCATACGGTGAGCCAGGCGCAGCTACTGCACACAGCCGGGCCATAGACATGCAAAGTTGCAAACAGCTAGCAGGACTGCAGCTGCAGCTGCGTATGCGCTTGCAGCATACATGTATCAGTGCCCACTCCACAATCAACTAATGCAACCACAGCCTTCATAAGTGCTTTGGAGGAAGTCACTAAGAGCACGCTGGTCACCATGTGTCGTCATGCTGGCAGGATGATCAGCCCCGAGGGCGCTGTCAGCACGGTTGTGCCGGGTGGCGTTGTCACGCAGCCGTACGCGCTGGACATCAGCCACAAGGGTGAGCTGGTTGTGACGGACGCGTACCAGGGCGTGCTGCACGTGTTTGACCTCAACCTGCAGCGCCCCGACCACATCAAGGTGCCGCTCAGCAGCTACTCTGCGCGCATGGTGGAGCTGCTGGAGGCAGCAGAGGCGGCAGATGTGACGTTCGAGGTGCGCGGACGACCCTGGATGTACTCGCTTGTGCAACACAGGGAAGGTGGTGCAGCATAGGTTTGCTTGTCATTCTGTTTGGGGCAGCTGCAGCAGCTGTCCTGGTGTGCAGTTCAAGCACACCTGCGATGTGGACAAGGAAGCATGGCGGTGCACAGCGGGTTGCAGAGATGGATCACCTGTCGTGCAACCACTGCACAGAGTGGTGGAAAACGGGGTGTAAGCTGCAAGACCGCCACACATCTGACAGCAGCATCAATCGATGCCCCAAACTAGAAATGAAGAGTCCTGCAGTTGCGCGGCAGCAACTGGTGTTCCATCCTCATCTGTGCTGTGCATGGCTGCAGGTGTGTGGCGAGGTCATCAAGGCCCACAAGCTAATCCTGACGACACAGTGCGACTACTTCAAGAAGATGCTGGCACCAGACCAGTTTGAAGAGGGCACCACAAACACAGTCAAGGTGCGCATGCTTGGCCACATCTGTTGCTGCTAGAAGTGCTGCACCCCTGCATGGTGGCTGCTTCAAGCACACAGTTCGTGTTCTGCCATGGCAGATGGTGGAATCATGTAGGTTTGTCAAGCAGGATAAGGAGGCAGCGTGTGCTGTCCGCTTGCTGCTGACCGCTGATGTTGTCTTGTACTGCAGGTGCAGGACACCACGCCTGCCGCCTTCAAGGCACTTCTGCGCTACCTGTACACAGGTGGGCAGCAGGGCCAACACATGTGAAATGTGTATGTCATATATGGATGCCTGTTGTGAAAGCATACCATATGTACAGTACAAGCACGGTGTTTCAGCACGTCTGAAAAAAGAGTTAGCTCGTCTTGCTGCTGTTGCATTGATTCAGCCAAACCTGGTGCCTGGCTGTGTGTGCTTGTACATAAAGTTGTTTGTTGCTGTGTCGATTCAATGTCCCTCCTCCTGCTGCTGCTGCTGCTGCCGCTGCCCCAGACGAGCTGTGCTTCAGCGACGACACCATCCTGGACGTGATGCTGCTGGCTCAGAAGATGGTCATCCACCGCGTGCTCAACCACTGCCTGGTGCACGTGCGCCACAACCTGAGCCCCAAGAGCGTAGTGCACTGGCTCATTTGGGCCGACGAGCACAACGGCTTCGGGGAGCTGCGCTCCACTGCCTTCAACTACCTGGTCAGCAACTTCAAGGACGTGCGCAAGGACAAGCGGCAGCTGGCTCACCTGCTGGCGCGGCGGCCAGACCTTGTGATGGACGTCATGCTCGGGCTGTGATGGCAGGAACGTGCAGGAGCCGTGTAGAGCCATGCTGCTGCAGCACAATTCATGCTGCAGTTGTGTGAGATGTTACAAGGTGTGGGCACTTGGCGCGGCTTATTGTGTGAACATGGTGTGATGTGGCCACACGTGGTGGACACTGTGGTGGCATGGTTGGAACCAAGTTTTGTTAGGATGCAAATGTGATGTAGATTATGCCGTAGTTTTGCCTTGATGCAGAGGTGCGATTCTAGTGGTGTGACATTGGGCGCGGCGTGGGACTGAGTTGGATGCATTGACACGCATTGGGCGGGCCAGCAATTCGGTTCAAACGCCAGTGATAAAGTACCAGTTAGTGAAGTGCTCCAAACGCCGCCTTGTGGCATGTACAACTTGTACATGTACAGTCTTTGAAAGATTCGGGGCAGCTGAGCTATCAGCTTGGCCGCTGACACCAGGTTTTGTGTCTCAGCACTGCTAGTGTGCCCTTCAGAGTCTGGTGTCTGAATCCAGCCGTGTGCCTTGACAGTGTGCATCGTGCATTTGTCCAGAGCTAGACAGGCTAGTCATTTGTCATAGCTACTGAGCGTTCGACAGATCTTGTGTGCTGGCTGGTAGGCATTGAAGCCAGGGATCAAGCACGCCTGCCTAGGCTGCCCCGGGCTGGTGCTGTGTCGTGTTGGAGCCAGCCGCTGCTTTTCAGCTTGAGGTTCCTCCTCGGCTAATGCTGACCTGGTAAGGATTTCCTGTTATGCTGCAAATGCTTGTAACCAAGCTTGTTTCTTGTTGAGCAATTACTCTCAGCACCCAGCAAAGTTCAACTGCCTGGCCTGGCAGGCTGCCGTCTTCTACAAACCCTCCAAAACCGCAACATATACTCATGTTAAACAGCTAGCACAGACACTCGGTGACACAGCTGTGTCTGCAGACGCGTGTTGGACGCACACCGGTGAATAGAACAGCAGCACAAAAATGCAGCATATCCAAATGACCGGCATGCTGTGTATGATGCTGTGTATGATGCCTATTCCATATATGGCGCCAGCAATGACTCGAGATACTACCTACTAGTAGTACTTGTCCTGCATTGCATTGCAGCAATGCTGAAAGACAGACAATGATAACAGACACAGAAAACACGCACTGTGCTGAACTGTACATAACCAATCACCGCCCCTGCTGCTGCGCCAAAACCCGCTGCCTGTGAAGATCATGCTGCATGTGCAGCTGGTGTCTTCTGTTGGCTGCTGCTGCCGCCGCTGCTGGTGTTGATCAGGTGCAGTAGCTCTGCAGATGATAATGAGTCATGCAATATGTGCAGTGCTTTCTCCAGATCATGCCTCTGCACGCCATTGCCGTTGCATGATGCTGCAGCTTGCTGCAGTAGTTCATGCACTGTCTTAGCGTCCGCCACGTTTGTGCCTGCGCCCCGGCCTGTTGCTGTTGCTGCGCCCACTGCGTTTGCCAGCAGCAGCGTTGCATGCACATCGTGTGTGCGTGTATAGCCCAGCACGATCGCAGCTGCGAAGCTGTCTCCACAGCCCACAGTGTCCTTCACATCCACCTGCAGCAGCACAAAAGAACAAAGAAAGACGCAGCAGCAGTCTGTGGGTGCTGGCATGCACATTGACTGGCTGCAGGTGACTGCCCTGGCATACCAACAAGCACAGCCGCTGATGCCACTGCACTGTGACAACACATGGCCAGCTGACAGCTTGCAATGAAACGGCATGTGTGGACTCATAGACTCATACACTCTGACAAGCATGCATGCAACCTACTGCATTGCTGCTGCTGCTGCGCCACCAACCTTGAAGGCCCCTGCACGGTAGACCTCCACCTGCGGCGACTTTGTGACCAGCAGCGCGCCCTCTCCCCCCAGCTTCACCACACACCACTCTGTTTTACAGTTGGGCCGCGCCAGCACTGCCTCTGCTGCTGCCTGCGGGTCTGCCAGCCCTGTCACCTCCACTGCCTCTTCCTCAGTCATCAGCACAACGTCGCTCAGCGAGATGAGCGTGTCCAGTGCTGCACGCCTGCTGCCTGACTTCATTGTGAATGCACGCGGCCCTATCAGCAGCAGCAGCGGTGCAGGCAGCAGTGCAGAAGTTGCAGCCGTTAGTGGCAGCAAAGCACATCAAAACACTTGGTCATAGCTGACGGCATGCGTGTAACACTTTAGGCTGTGCATGCAATATGACACTTGGGCCGTGCAATGCTGTAGCTGGCACAAGCCCACACCAAGCCACGCTGCGGCACAACAGGTACGCCTGGCTTGCTGTCCACCTCCTTCAAAGCTACTGTGGCACAAGCTACTGTGCCTGCTCACCTGGGTCAAACAGCACTGCTGCTCCTGCGTCGCTGGCTGTGCGTATGGCCTGCTTTACCAACTCCAGCGGCAGCTCGTCAAACACAAAGCCGTTGGTGAACACGGCAGCAGTGGAGCGCAGCACCTGCAGCAGCACGCAGCAGCAGCAGCGATAACATCTGTGTTGACCACACCATCATACAGCGAAGGCTACCAACGGCTTAGTGCGTGGTCCCATGCTGCTGCTGTTAATTATACCGCCATGAGCTGCTGCCGTCCTTCCAGTTGCCACTTAGGTTGCACAGAAGAGGCAGCATGGTGGTACGCCGCGCTTCACAAGCGCTGCATGCAGCCCCACCTGCGTCACAGAGGGTGGCAAGGTGCTGACGCCGCCCAGCAGTGGCCAGGGCCCAAAGTCGTATCTGCTGCAGAAGGCGTGCTTGCCGGCCGCATCCACCAGCACAAAGCACAGCAGCGTGCGGTCAAGGTCTGTGCCGGACAGTGAGGGAGGCATGATGCGCGTGATGGCCTCTATGCGCTCTTCCTGCAAGCAGCAGACAAGGCATCAGCGGAGAACATGAATGAGGGACGAGTACAGCTACAGGCTGTCTGGCTGCAGGTGCTGTTGCAGCAAGGGTAAGCAGCGCACACCACCAGACTCCCAGACAGCAGTTGCTAGCTGAGGGCACACTAGAGCAGCAGCAGATGTGCAAATGAACATAGTCCAGGCTGCACCCCACCTGCTTGCTTAGCTGCACGGTACCTTGTGTGGCGCTGCATGCAGCTGCAGCTGCGAAACCAGCTACAAGTCAAGCAAGCGACCTGGCTTATCTGTGCCGTGTGCTGCTAGACCTGACCACTTGCCAGCTGACTCACCTGCAGCACCCTGTCCATGTACCTGCCGTACATGTCGTTCCCAACATGGCCGATGCTGCCCACCCTCATGCCCATGCGCGCAGCTGCAATCATAAAGTTACAGTTGCCTCCCAGCTCCCAGTGCTGCTCATCAGGCGGGTCTGCAGTCAGCTGCTGCAGCAGCGCCTGGCGAGCATCAGCATCTGGTGGTGGCAGCTGCTGTACTGGAATGACTATGTCCACACATAAGTTGCTGAGACCTATCACATCGTGCTCCTTGCTGCTGTGCTTCAGACCTGCGGAACCGAGGTAGCAGTGACGGCAGAGGAATCTTCTTGGTTCCAAACAGCAAAGGCACACATGCAGCACATCATGCCAACACCTGTGTAGTTACTAGCATCATGAGGTGCGAAGCACGTGCTGTCATGCAACATTCCCGTACCTGCAGCCCCGTTGCTGCTGGAGGCCTGGCAGGCCACAGGTGGTCTGCTGCTTCTGCTGCTGAGTGTTGGTGGCTTTCGAAGCGCAGGTCTACACACTGCGACGCGCTGCTGTATTAACAAATCAAGGCACTTGGAGTGCTGCGATAGCATTTGGCGGTGTTCACATACAGCTGTTTGAAATCACGTTGTTGGCGGTGGTTTGTGTACCGAGAATCAGGATGCACGGGACTTGACGTACTCACTAAGCTCCTAACGAAAGCAACGCTTCACTGATCTTGAGCCGACACAGTGGTCAACTACTACCATGGCATGGTGTCAACTGCTACCGTGGCATGGTGTCACACATGTCATCGTCAGAAAGTAACCCAAGTCGACGACTATGAGCAGGTTTTTTCCACATGCAGAGCTGCACATCAGCCCTTGTTCTGGCGTGCACGGTGGCAAGATGTGCTGCATCCACAACAGCACAGCCACAAGCAAGCTGCACTTTCACAGCCAAGCCTGTTAGTCGCCGCCAGGTCATCTGACTGCAGCACCAACAGGCCGGCGTGGGTGCTTACCATGACGCAGCGCAGCTTAACAATCTCAACAACCCTCACAGCCCCTCATTTGGCCACTGGCACGTCTCTTTCACCTGATATGCCAAGCTCTGAAAGTGAGGGTCCCGACAATGCAGGCTGGCCACCGACCGTCAGCAACATGTCACACGTGTGTCACCAACCAATCACGTGCGTGGCTCATCTCTTGAAGCCTGAAAGTGCAGAAAAGTACAAGCTTCAGACCACCACCCAGTCCTGCTCTAAGCCAGCCTCTGTCAGCCGCAGCTCATACTGAGACTGACGCCCGCTGGCTCGCAAATACGCGTCAATGACCATGGCATCATGTACATTCACAACCAAGCTTTGCCTGGCAGCCAGCGCGTTGATACCCCACAAGTTGCAGCTGCCCTGTATGCTGACTGAAAACGAGCCGCCGCTACTGCTACTGCTGCTGCTGCTGCCGCTGCCGCTGCTTGATGCCACGTCAGTAACGGTTGCCCTCAGAGCATAGCCTTTGTCCACCATGATGGACAGCAACTGCTGCACGCCAGCTGCAAGCTCCTGTATGCTGGCGCCTGCGGGTGCAGGGGGTGGGCCACCAAACACCTCCCCACGGAAGCCATTCAGCAGGCCATCGTAGATCAGGTCCCCTGCAGGCAACAGCAAGCAGCAGCCGGCAGCTGCATGAACGCTGGCAGCTGTGCAAGTACGTTGAGCTGGCCTGACGTGCCAGTGCAGCCCAGGCTGCTAAACCCCTCTGCATGTCATGCAGACGCATTTGCTGAGCACCATCCAGAGCACTTGCATGCCATGCAGAATTTCAACAGCAGCTGTGTCTATATGTACGCACCTGTTTTCTGGAAGAAGTACGTTGGTAGTTGCGAGTCGTCATCGTACTGTGGCGGCCGAGTGACAACCTTCTGACCAGACTGTAGGCATCCACAAGCGTTTCAATGGCGGCGGCAGCAGCAGCAGCAGCCATTATACTGGTTGGTGAAGCGGGCAACTGCTGGCGCTACCATCCCTGCACTCAGCACACGCACTGGTTTTGAAGCAGGGCTTGCTTGACGCATGGGCCACACACATAAAGGCGGCCTCTGGCGTTCTGCTGTTTCAGCTTGCATTGAAGGGCAGTGGCAGTCAGCACACTCATCGCTGCTACCCCTGCTTGACAATGCCGCCGCACAACGTCTGTCCTAGCCACCGCACCTCGCAGGGTTCATCATCTCCCACTCCTGGTGGGCAGATCTCGTAGTACTCCTCAAACACGCGCGCAGGCTGCGCCATCTCCCTGCTGATGGTGGCGTACTGCGAGAAGGAGATGAAGTCAAAGTAGAGCGGGTCTGCAGCGGCAGGCAGTACAGCGGCAGGCAGTACAGCGGCAGGCAGTACAACCGCAGCTTGGGCGTTCGCTGCAGAAGAACGCAGTGCACACAGCTTACGCGCACAGCAGCTGAACATAAATCAATGGTTGTAGCACTTGTTCATTGTGCACCGCTGTGCCAGTGCTGCCTGGCCTATGCAGCGGAAACAGGCAGCCATCACCACGTGCTGGTTGCCGGGTGCTGCAGCCCCGCACCTGACAGATCCCCTGCGCGCATCTTGAGGGGGCTGTACAAGTAGTTGTAGCCCTCAAGCTCACTCTGACGCAGCTTCCAGAACCTTGCCTGCGCGTACACACCAGGTTGCACCAATGCCCTGTCCATCAGCTGGCAATAGCAATGATCCAGCACGAACTGCAGCTGCACCATGCGAACGCCACCGCTGTCGAAGCAATTACGAATAGCTAGTGTGCAGCCAATACACAGGCACACGCCTTATGATGTACAGGGCAGCATGAACGAAGAGCAGCATGCTGCCTCACTGCTGCGACAGGTCAGCCTCGTCAGGCCCTGCTGCAGTGCCCACCTCAAACTGCTGCTTGGGGATGAAGTTCAACGCATCCACAGCATCATACGAGCTGCGCATCAGCAGCACTGCAAACCGCGTGTCTAGCTGCTTTCTGGGAAATCCGATAGGTTCTGGTGGTGAGACCGGGAAGAGAGGGAATGGTAACGCCTTGTTCAACTGTGAGGCCAGGCTGCCCCCAGGTGCAGGTGCGACTGATGGCACAGAAGCAGCATTAGCTGCTTGTTTTGTGGCGCAAAGAGCCAAGCTGATGCTGCTGAGCAGTGCTCGTCTACCCAGCTGCACAGCATTGTCACAGCTGTTGCTGCTCCTGCTACCCCAGGCACTGCTGCTGCTCCTGGTGTTGCCACAGCTGCTGGCACTGCTGCTGCCGCCCTCACTGCTGTTGCTTATGAAGGTACGGCTTTGATTTAACGCTTCAGGCTCCTGCTGTGCCTGAGCTGCATGGATCCTCACTCTGTGCTGCCCATGACCTGTCACTCCACTAGACGTTCGCCTCAGGCTGGTGTCCCTGCTGCGACCGAAGCTATTGCCAAAACTATGAGGATGTTGTGTATGAAACGAATGCATCGTTGCCAACATCAAACGTAAGCTACAGCTGCACAAGTGTGTGGTGATGAAACTTTGATGAATAATATCGGCCTCCTGCACAAGCTGACATGCGATCTGCATAGCAACAACAATTTGCAAGTAGATAAAGCTTTCAGCAGGTCGATACACGCGGCAGAAACCTCCCCAGGTTTTGGCGCACACCAGGTTCGATGCTCTCCGCTTGTCTGGAAGAGCTTGTGCCGTGGTTTGGCGTTGAGAAAGCATTGTATTTGCATTGTATTTGTATTTTTGGTGGTGCTCGAATTGAAAATCCAGTGCAGCTCAGCTCGAAAGCGCACGCAACTTCACTGAGCTGGCTTGCACGATGAAGCTGCGCAACAAGCAGGTATGCCTAAAAGCAATCATAACGCATTACTTACTGCATGCTATCGGATGCAAATACTGCTACAGGCAGCAATACAGCTGACACGCTTCCGTGCTGGCAGGTGCTGCTGGTGCTTCTGGTAGGCGTATGCCTGACCAGAGGTGAGCACAAGAGCTTGTATCTGCATACCACGGGCTTTATGGTTGTATTTGGCTCCTGGCTGCGCATGGGGAGCGGAACGTTGTACGGGATGAACCAGCGCGGGAGATCGCTGCTGGCAACAAGAAGCTCTCAGAGCTTGGCTACATCTGAATAATGCTGCAGGATGCTCTTTCAGGCTATGTGGACGATGCATAAGTTCTTATAAAGCATGTGCGTGCTGTAGTAGATTGAGAGCAGCTGCATGGCTCAGCACATAGCATGCGCTGACCATGCTGTACAGCACATGTGCATTCAGTGTGTTCACCTGCTTGCATTTACTTTATGTGCTGTAGGGTATGCACAAACTCCACGGGTGTTTGAAGTCAACTGGGATGTGCAGGAGAACCACCTTCAGTTGCCCAGCGTCTCGACAGCAAAGTGTGGTGATGTAATACGCTTCAGATGCCCGCCCCAGGCCACGCATGGCGTATACAAGATGACCAGCGGTGAGCGAGACAGTACAGCAAGCACACCAGTGCCACAAAAAATTGGTCTGCTTGTTAGCAGAAGCAGGAGCGCCAGCATTAGCAATGACAGCTGCAGCAGCAGCAGCAGCAGAAGATGAAACGGCACCCGCCACAGCTGCAACAACCAGCAGTTACTTCTGAAAACACACGTTTGCATTGAGTTGGGGCTGGCCTCACATGCTTGAAGTTCACCACAGCCTGCGTTTGTACCAAGTGGGCACACTTCCCGCCACGGATTCGCCAAGTCACTGGCCTTCTGTTTGGCACCCCACTCAACTTCTGCCTGCGCTGCAGTGAACGGCACCTGCCCCTCCAGCTTTGACATCCCCAGTGCTGGCGTGGTGCTGTCAGCACCGGCCCGCGCTTGCGACTTCACTGTGACGCTCGGCGACGAGCCGGACTTCTTCGTCACCAGCCAGGCCCCAGGAGCCTGCCAGAAGAACCTCAAGATGCACGTGCACACCGTGTGCCTGCAGAGCACAGCTGCGTCAGCTAGCAGCGCACTTGCTGCCAGCGGTGTGGGTGCCATGGGCACTTGGGGCAGCCGCACAGGTGCTGCTGGTCTTGGCAGCAACGTCATCACCAACGGGCGGCTGAGCACACTGGGCAGCAGCACACTTGGCAGTCGCATGACGCCTGGCATGACAGCAGACGGTGCGTACACGCAGCTGCCACCAGGCATGATTGAGCAGCAGGATCAGTTTGCTATGGAGGCAGGAAAGCCGAATGCAGCAGGCGTGCAGGGTGTGTCCATGGTCAGCATTGCAGGTGCTGCGCTTGCAGCAGTTGCTGCTGTGTTTGCTCTGTGAGCTCACCCGGGCGCGGAGTGGCGTGCAATGCTTGGTACAGCACCGCAGCAGAGGTGTTGCCGGGCCATGTGTGGAGATTACACTACTTAGTGTCATGCAGGATGAAGTACATGACCTAGGGCTGTTGCTGTTGACTGACTAGGTAGTTACAAGGCTCATAGCGATATATGTGTGTGCAAGTCATGGTATGATGTATGGTATACATCCAGTACTGTGTGTTCATTCCTTAGCTTCACTTTATCCCTTGGTTATGTACACATGCACTTTGTATAGTGCCGCCAGCAGGCTACTGGCAACTGCGTGGAGGTTGGTCTGCCTGGCTTTGACTGGCACAGCTGGGATTGTCAGCTGTTGTACACGGCTAGGAACTAGCCAAATGCTTCGCTTGGCAATCACCGCTAAGCTGTGGTGGGTGATACTCTTCAACAATAAAGGTTGACACAAAAGTACGCGCAACATCGTTTTTGCCGTCAGAGTCTCAGTGTTACTTCAATGAGCTCGGTGTTTTGTATCGATAATACATATGTTAGTGCAATCTGTGCCTCCAAGGCTGCTGGTGATGGCATTTTCTGTGCTATGCTGGGTCATGATGGCTGACTCAGTTTCATCTGTGCAGCTAGGATCTTGAAGTAGACATGCATGGCATTGCTGTCCTAGCTCTGCTTCAGAACATATGAATGTTTGGAATGTCTGCTGTTGCAGACTTGCTGTAAAACACCCAATTTGACCATTACTTTTGTGTCAACCTTTGAACCAAACATTGGAGAGGGCTGGTTTCTGCATGTGACAAGATGCAGTTGAGATTGTGGCATCAATGCAACCTATGGGCTGACCTGTCTGCCTCAAAGATGTGCCTGCCATTCATTTGGCTGTTTAGTCACAAAATGCTGCTGCAGCAGCTTGCAGGAAATCCAGGCTTTTCAGCATGGCCACTGCACTGGTGCTGAATTGATGCAAAATGGTTCCAGTTCACTTTCATCCCCTTGCTGAATGAATCTGTCTCCAGCCTTCCAGTATGTTGGCACCTAGTGTGTGGGGTCTGCCAGCATGTGCTCAGTTTGTGCCTGCCTGCAGTGTGGCAGCAGCATCTGGCCTGATTAGGCCTACAAAGCAGTAGTTTGAGTATGCCAAGTTCATTGCAGCTGTACATGGCTTGAATGTAAGCTCTGTGCTGCTAAAATCGCTGTAAATTAACAAGAAAGACTTGTATTTGAAAGTTATGTGCTCAGGATTATGGCATGTTGATTTTTCAGGCAATGCCTTCAGGGTGACTCCAATGCAGGATCCAGCCTGGCTGCCTGCAGCACTTGTCACCAGTGGAGACTGTCAGGCCAGTACATCGTGAAGCGGTGACTACAGCTCGCATACGTTACGTAAAGCTGTTTGTATTGACGTATTCTTTGTGTTAAAGCTCGCCGTTTTGTCTAAACGCGTAGCTATGGTAAGAACATTGTCACAGTGACCCTTCAGCTCCTGCTGCTGCTGCTATTCATGGTCGCTCGACACAGCAGCACGATAGCTCAAGAGTTGCACATTGACAAGATGGCTAAGAGGCGCACGGCTGCTGAACTTGAAATCAAACGCCAGACTACTCTCGCTGCCCTCAAAGCCAAGAAGTTCGACGTGGCAGCAGTAGCGCGAGTTCTCGGTTATCCCACTCGATACATCAAGGCACAGCTAGTCAAGTACAAAAAGCGTGGATCCGTGTCTGCATTGCCACGTTCAGGCCGCCCCAAGGCACTCAATGCAGCCCAGGTGAAAGCAGCAGCAGCAGCAGTGCTGGAACACCAGTCAGCAGCAAAGGCAGCAGCAGCACTTAAGCAGCAGGGCACCATAGCTAGCAGCATCTGCACTCAGACCGTGCTCAGGGCAGTCAAGAATGTGTTAGACTTTGCGCCAGTGCAGCAGCAGCCCATCTTAACCAGCGCAACTAAGCAGAAGCGCACTGCGTTCTGTCAGCAGCAGCATGACAGTGACCGCATCATAGCCATCGACAGCACCATCCTCACCCTGAGCTCCACCCCACGCCGGCACAAGAAGTGGGTCGAGAAGGGCACCAAGCCAGTTGCCTGCAAGCCTGTCAAGGGCAAGCAGTTGCATGTGTATGCTGGCATAACCAAGTATGGTGTCACCCATCTCATCCGCGTCACTGGCAGCACAGGGCACCCCAAGAAGTACTTCAAGTACTTCAAGAAGCTGAAGGTGAAGGTGCAGCACACTGGTGTGGGTGCAGAGGAGTTCAAGGATGTGCTGTGGGAGGAGCTGCAGCCCGGTGCGGAGGAGATTTTCAATGCAGCAGGTGTGCATGATTGGGTGTACTTGCTTGATGGTGCTAGTCCGCACACGGCTGGCAGCACTATTGAATTCATGAGCCTTAACGGCATACGCATCATTGCAGACTGGCCGCCTTACTCGCCAGACCTGAACCCCGTTGAAAATGCATGGGCTTGGCTCAAGCAGCAGCTGTATGCACAGCAGTATGCTAGCCTGGATGAGATGTGGCAAGCAGCGCAGACCATTTGGGCTTCCATGCCGCTGTCCATGTGCCAAAACCTGATGGACAGCATTGCCACCAGGAAGGCAGTTTGCATTGCACGCAGGGGCGGTCACACTGGCTACTAGTAGGGTTGTGCTGAGCAGCATGTATGTCCAAGGTTGAGCTTTGCATGGTGGCGGCAGCGCAGCGCTTGTGTTTCAGGGTTTTACTGCCACAAACGGTTGCAGCTTCACAGCAGTGGCAGAAGGCGCTCTTAGTGCAGCGACAAAGCCAGCTGGTGGCAGCAGGACATAACATTGCGCCTAACAGCCATGTGAGCGTGCGGGCTGCCTAGCCAGCACCTGCAGCAGCCCGCAGCAATGCGGAGCAGCATGATCACCCATACTGTATCATGCAATGCTGTCGTCATTATGGTCAAATACTGTTTAAATTTGTCACACAATCAACCAGCTTTGTATCAATGTAGTGCTTGCCACGTGCACTGTTGAGTGTCTCGCAGCTTTGTGCTTCCTTCCTGGCAGCACTGTGCTCTGCTGCTAGCTGTGCTGCTTGTCATTGCACACTGTGCCAGAGGCTCTGGCAGGGTGCTTTTGTGGTTGCCGGGTGTGGTTGCAATGCAACAAAATGCTATGCGGGTTTTTTTTTGCACCGCTGTGTGCTGTGTGGACAGTGCTATGAGAAACTTTCTACCAGTGCATAGTTTGCTCAATCTGGTACCGTATCATTTGAAACCTCTTTCTTCCGCTCCTGTTGGGGCGCGGGGCCAATGGTGTTCATGCTATGGCATGCACATGACGGTGATGATGATGATGATGATGAATCGGGTTACAAACGTTGTCAGCACTGGTCTGCCCATGTCTGGTTGCCACTGGTCTGTCTGGCAGTTGTTGCCACTGGTCTGTCTGACACTTGCTGCCAGTTTGTCAAAAAACTGCCAGACGCCTGGCAGTGACTAAGGCGTTCTCTGGTGTAAAAAGGACTTGGACGCTGTAACGGCGCCTCCTTAAGTGTGGCACAGATGAGCTTGCAGCATGCTGGGATCCAATGATGAGGGTGAAGAAGTAGACACCTGCAACCAATTCAACCAGAGGTTAACCAACGTTGCTCTACACAACTATTTAACATTGCAGCCGGTGGTCCCCAATAATCTCCACCCACTGCTGTTCATGACTTATCATAAGTTGCATGATGAACAGAGTGTTGATAAGGTCATGCACACTGTGTTGGGTAGCGTGTATCGACAGTGTCACCACCGCCGGCAAGAAGTTGAAATATCCGCCAAAGTTTGCATCACCGGGCGCGTAAGCGGGCCCCAGACCAGCAACCGTGCGCTCATTTTCATGAACAGGAGCTCATTGGGTGTTTTCACGGTCAATATCTACGATGCACAGGCTGCAGCATGCGTACCTTGGAGGGTCAAAGGATTTCTGTGGCAGTGTGTGCCAGGCCTCCAAATGTAGTGAGACAGCTGTGCGGGAGGCCGCAAGCAACAGGCAGTGGAAATGAACCTCAACGCATCGGTCGTTCGAAGGCATTATGTGCAACGCGCGCGTGCCGATCTCAAGATGTTGCATCGTCAGTGTTTGTGCGGCAGTACTACGGCACAGTTGTTGAAGTTCTCTCTGCAGCGAAGCATCAGCCGAATTGCTGAGCCCAGAATACTCTGAAAGCCAACAGCATGAGTAGGCAGTGCCTCAATCCTGCAGGTGTAATGTTGTGGAGGCTGACTGCACACGCAACCCCATTATAGCCCTTACGCACTTGGTGCTCAGGGCTACCGCAGATTACATTACCAACGAAGATGGATGGCGTTTGTTGAGGCTGACGACGCACAGGGCGTCACAGGAATGTAGCGGACGGGGTTCTAACATAGCACGTGGGCCCATGTGATTGCTGGACCCATGGAATGCCGTCACCCTCCCCACTCTGTTCTGTCAGGGTCTCGATCGCATCCGTGCACAGCAGCTACATGTGTGTGTACACAACTGCAGCAAGCCGCAAACAGCAGCCCGCGAGCCACAGCATGCTGCATCGGGCCCTGTTGCCGGCCTCAGATCTCCTTTGATATCTATTTCATTGAATCCTTGCTAAAAGGACGCCGTCTGGCAGGCAGCGCGTGTATATGTGAGTGGCCAATGCCGACCCTTCTCTAGAGCTTCAGCATGCCCTCGATATTGCCTCTTCAAGCGGCTACATAGCTTATTAACGAATTTCAGGCTTGTACCGGGCATGCAAGGCCATGCCAGCCACGTTCAAAGCACCCATATGGGAGCACGTGGGCTGCAGCTGTACGTGGGACCGTGCTGCTTGCCATGTTCATGATCTGTGCTGACTGCATTCAGGCACAGCATGGTGATTGATTGCGGGGCGGAGGCTGCGTCGCCAGCAAATCTTCTATGCTTCGGCGTGTGCAACACGCTGCCTCTCCGGGAGGTGGGCGGAGGCAGAAACATTGCCATGCGAGGCACACAATTGACCCTTTGGTTTCGGGTGCTGCGCCCTGTTCGTGCTCTGCCTTCTGCATGCAGGTGTTGTGGGGCGGGGACTTGGACCGGGTCCACTGCAGAAGCAGAAGACAGCTTGGACGTGTCCGACCAATCAGAGCAGTCAGATGTAATGGTGATTGACCAGGAGCCAACTCAACTGGCGCCTGTGGAGGCTGAAGGCATGCAGGTGCCAGCTGCTGCCGCTGATTCGTTGGGGATGCCAGATGCAGCGCAGAGCAGCAGCAGTCAAACACCACCATTGCCCGAGGTCAGCAGCCCAGCAGCTGGAGGCGCTGCAGCCAAACCCCGCGTCTTCAAGATGTCTGATGAGTTCCTGATGTTCAAGTTCAAGGTTGGTTGGCACACAGCTGCATGTTGACCAACTGAACACGGCTCGGGCTCCAGCAGCTGATGTGGCAGTGCAACATGTGGCGACATGTCAATCACATGCAGACTGCACACCAGCCAGCGACAATGCCTAGTTACATCACTGCATTAACAGCAACTTTAATTCCTGCTGCTTTGTGCAGATTGAGATGTGCAGCCGCAAAGACAGGTGAGTGTGGGCACCAGCACTACACAAGGGGAACGCTGCAGCAGCGCTGGCAGCACTTGCTCAGCGCAGCAATGTTTCAGCAGCATGCCAGGCCCACATATCAGCAGCACGTCATACAGGAGTAGGCAAGCTCGGGACAGCGCTCCGGCCAGGTGGCAAAGGATTGCTGACGCAGGTGGTGCGGCCCTGCCAGCATGTTGCAGCACATCTCGCTGGTGGCACACACCAAACAACATTGCCAGCAACGGCCACATCACAAAGTTGCACAGCAGCGTCAGCAGGGCTGCGAGTGCGCAGCGCATGGGTTGCAACGCTGATGCACTGCTGCCCCCCTTGCAGGCACGACTGGAAGATCTGCCCGTATGCCCACCCCGGGGAGGTGGCGAGGCGCAGACACCCCAGGGGCTACACAGCAGTGCTGTGCCCAGCAAAGACAGCGGTGCGTGCTGCAGTCACAACCATAGCGCAGCAGCTGCCGCAGCCTGTCAGCAGCGGCTGCAGCCTGCCCGCAAGCAGACTTGACCTCTGCAGCACGAGAGTAAACTGCAGGATGCCGCTTGCAGCAGCTGCTGAGTCACATGCTGCGTTGCACTTGTGTGTGTCGTGTTTCATTATCTTCAGAGGGTGACACGTGCTGTGGCGTGCTGCCCCTGTCCATGTGCAGGCGTCATGTCCCCGCCGGGAGCAGTGCACATTTGCACACAACCCATGTGAGCCCCTGGCCCAATGTGTGCTTTTGCTGCTCAAAGCGGTCATGCAGCCAGCCTGTAGAGTTATGCCAGCCTGCCTGCGTTGCTTGCGCATGTTTAGAGCTTGTGCATTTAATTGAGACACCTGCCTGAACCTCCCCTGCAAGCAACGTGCTCACTGTTGTCCCTCTGTATGTTGCTGCCCTGCGTGCTTGCAGTCGAGTTCTGGCTGCACCCTGACAGGTGCGCCGGCACGATCAGCTGACGATTGTGCCCTGCAGTGCCACGTTTGCCAGCAAATAGTGTTGCAAATATGAGCAGCTGAACAAGCGCGAGAACTCCGTAGCAGAATCAGCAGCTCTCTCAGGACTTAAAAATAAGCAAGCACGCAGATCAGAGGCAGCAGCAGCAGCATTTTTGCCAGGCTGCGATAGCGCAGCTCGTTCGCGGCCTGACCATGGTGATGTTTGCCTTGCGCTGCAGGTTCAAGACGTCTCTATGCAACCAGGGGCCCAACTGCGACCGCCCCATCTGCTTCTTTGCGCACAAGGTGGGCACGTACAGCCTGCAGCAGCAGCAACAGCTCACGGCCCCCTGCGGTCAGCTGCAGCCATGTGCAATGCAGTGTGGACGGGAGGCTGGAACGTGAAGCGCCTTCACTGGTGCAGCAGCTCGCCGGATTGTTGTATATGCTGTCTCCAGTGTTGTCTGGCCTACACCTGCGCAATTTGAATAGGTGTGATGCCTGGCGCACGTGCTGGTCTTCAACTGCCAGCAATCTGCCCTTTTTTGGAAGATTACAAGCTCTTACATGCTGTTGTTGGCGTCGTGTGCTGTTGCCCCTCGCAGGACGAGGAGGTGCGGCGCTTAGCACACGGCCTGGAGGCAGCAGGCCCAGACGACTACGTCTACGCCACAGCAGCAACGCCAGACCCGCACAGCAGCGACGCCGGCTCCGCGCACCCGCCGCCACCACCCCCGCCACCCCGCATGAGCAGCTTGGGTCACGCGAGCAGCGGCACCCTGGGCTACCTGCAGAGCAGCACCTTCGTGGCAGCTGCCGCTGCAGCTGCAGCCGCTGCAGCCACCCTCAACAGTGGCGGCCTGCTGCTTGGTGCGTCGCCTGCGCAGCACTACCAGCAGATGATGCTGGCCGGAGGTGATGAGGCCCTCCTGCAAGCAGCAGGGAGCGGCCTGCTGCCTGATGCTGCAAGCGCACTGTGTGGCAGCTCCTGGCTCAACAGCAACAGCGACCCCTCACTGCTCAACAGCCTCACTGCTAGCGGGCGGCAGCTGTCGGCTACCAGCCCTGTGCCTATGCCGCAGCCGTACAGCGCTGGCTCGGCTGGTGGCCGCGCGTTCCGCAGCTCCCTGCCGGCAGGTGGCATGTTGGGAGTGCCCGTTGACCAGTCTGCTGCCATGGCGGCAGCAGCAGCTGCAGGGCTGGATCTCAGCCTGCTTGCAGGCACGCAGGGCATGCCGCTGAGCCACCAGCTGAGCGGCAGCAGCGTGTCGCTGGCAGGCAAGACAGCAGGGCTTGCTGGGTCAGCACCCGCAGGGTATAGCATGCTGGGCAATGACCTGGCAGGGTCGGCATACCAGCAGCAGCTGCTGCAGCAGCTGCAGATGGAGCAGCATCACCAGCAGCAGCAGATGAGCCAGCAGCATATGCTGCAGGAGCAGCTTGCGCTGCAGCAGCAGCTGCAGGCGCTGATCCAGCAGCAGGCGATGGCAGCAGCAAGCGCCAGCAGCTCTGGCCTGCAGCAGTTGGTGCAGCAGCAGCAGGCGCAGCTGCAGCTGCAGCAGATGGCGGCAGCGCAGCAGCAGCACCAGCAGCAGCAGTGGCACAGCGGCATGCTGGTGTCGCAGCCTGGGTCGTATGGCAGCAGCAGCTCAATGACCCCACCAGACAGTACTCTGGCAGCAGTGCTAGGTGGCGTGGGGGGCTCCAGGCCAGCACAAGGCATGAGCCCCACGCAGCGAGTGGCCTGCACTGCGCCCCCTGCGTACGGCATGGGCCAGCAGCAGCAGCTGCAGCAGCAAGGCATGCTCAAGTGGTCGAGCTCCGTGCTCAGCAAGCGAGGCAGCGGCCAGAACGGCAGCAGCAGCGGCCAGGATGCAGTGCAGCGCCAGGTGTCGCTGGAGGCGCCAGGTGGCAGGGATGCAGCAGTGTTGGGGCTGCTGGGGCCATCTGCGGGGATGCCAGCAGCGTTCGGAGCAGCAGGGGCCGCAGGAGCTGGTGGGATGCTGGCGCCTGCTGGCAGCAGCGGCATGGTGGGTGGCGCCACTTTGGATCAGCTGAACGGACTGCTGCAGATGGTGCACGTGACATCGTCTTCTGCTATGGCTGGGCCTGGTGGCTCAGGCTTCTGAGCGGAGTGGAGCAGAGGCACGGGAACCATCTTGACGGGATGGGTTGAAGGGGGGGGGAGGGGGCAAATGCTTGGTTGCTGTAGTTTGGTTTAGGCGGTTGCGAGTTGTGGGGTTGGCGCCGGTTAGGGTGCCGGGAGGAGTTGCACTCGCGGCGTGTATGCGTGCATGCATGGACCTGTGCATGCATGATTCTTGTTAGCACAGCGCCGCGATTGCTACTGTGGTATCTGTTGCTACTTGGGAGTGGGCTGAGCAACGCCGAACTTTAAGTTTGCTTTAAGGCAGCCTCTGACAGCAGATGGCTGTTGCACTTGATGGGTCTGGGTGACGTTGGGAGTCCCCGTGCCTTGTTCTTGTGCTTGATTGCTGCCGGGGATGTTCAAAAGGGCAGCCAGAGACTCATGCAGTGTGGTTGGCACGAACTCAACACCACAGTATGAAGAGGATGTTTTTGTTCTGTTGACGGGTTTCGCATTTGCGAGCACACCAGCCAGCCTGGCTCGTTGATCTTTATCATGTCTAGTGCTCGGGTGGTGACTTGCTGTTGTCCGGCTGGCCGGTCACACAGCAGCTCAAGTGCCCGTGCCACAAGCTGATGGTGTGCTGCTCATCATGCTGTGCGTCTAGCCTAGCCGCTGCTGTTGTGTGCAACACACAGGGTCGCGCACAATAAGTGGCCTGTGTTTCTGCAACAAGGCTCCTGATTTGTTGTGGTGCGTAGGCGCGTGCAGCATGGCTGCACCTGTATCATACTGTGGATACGAATTGCAGATGGATGGTATACCGCCTAATTGTGCTGTCTGAAGCCGCAACTGCAGCCAATGATTGCAGCTCTAGCGCACCAATCTGTGCAACTTTGCCTTTGCTTTGATTCTGTTCTGATGATGAAGAGCAACCAAGTGCAGGCAGGTACAGCTCTGCTGCAAGCAGTTGATTAGAATGTGCTGTTGTCTTGCCTGTTTGGGCCTGTATGCCGCTTTGGCTAGCTTCTTTGGTCTGTTTCTCAGCACTGTGGCTTTCACATTGTTGAGTGGCCCGCGGTGGGCCGAGTGGCTCACACGCCGATAGAGTTTGCTGAATTCGCACCCCATCTGGCTAGGCAGGCCGTTGTGCGCCTGTGCGATTGTCGTAGGCAGCACAGGTTGGCAGACCTGCTGTTGGAACCTGAACTTGACTGACGGCATCGGTGGCAGGGGTACGGGTGTGTTGCAGCACCAAAAGACGGCCGCCTAAGCCCATGGCGGGTTAAACGTTAATGGGCAGCGCTGACCGCTGAGGTTCTTCGATCAGCCATCATGGCCGTGGCAGTGACGCATCTGCCGTTGTGCGTTGGCTGCGTGGTTTGGCACCCTGCAGCTCGCTGCAATGGTGCCAGTTCAACGCTGCTGTCAGTAGGTGTTGCTTGTTTGTAATGCCAGTTTTGGTGTGGGTGGTCACTGTGTATGCGTTGTGTCGAATAGTGGTTGCGGTCGTTGATGATCGCCTTGGCATGTGCGTGTGTGTTTGAGGACAGTCACGCGCATGCGCTGATGGCGGCTGTTGCTGGCAGCTGGTGCATGATGCTGCAGCAAGGCCGGGAAGTTTTGACATGCTTTCTGTTGTGTGTTTGTCTGTGTGTGCATGATTTGATTGCAGGCAGCTCTTTGAGAGCCAGGAGCAGCTTGATCAGTTGGATTCAGCACATGTGTGCTGTACCATGTGTGCAGATGCAGTGTCTGGTTTTGTGTGTTTGCATTTGTTGTGCTGGCGTGTGTGCTTATGACGGTATGCAAAGGCCTGAACCCGGCAGCCAGGGTGGGGAGCTTCTGTCATGTCGGGTCCTGATGGGGCAGCATGCACGCTCTTCAGCAGCCACTGAGTGGCATGGGGCAACTTTTCTTGTGTTGAATTACCAAATTGTGATTAGCAGCAGACATGGCAGCAACATGGCAGCATCAGAGCAGTGCGTGCTCATATGGCACGGAACCAGTGACCTAGAGCAAATCCTTGTTGTGGTGTGGGGCCAGGGGAAACAAACACCATGTGCTAGGCCTGTTGGGTGACGTGCCACGTCGTTTGGCGTGCTTTGATGGGGACATTGGATTGACTGAGTTGCTTTGGAGCAGCCCGTGCAGGGGCTGGAAGGGCGTGGATAAGGCGGTGCGATTGGTTTTTGGCAACAATGCCAGCATTGCATATACACGGGAGACATTGTAGAATGTGGATTTGATCAGGCAGATTGTGGACGCCGCATCTAGCAGGTGTGTCTAGCACTTGTGCCAGACACCGTCTGCGTGCTGCATGTTGCAGGCCCGCATGTTGGTGTGAAAAGCAGAAGCAGCACTGTAACCTAGCACGTTGATGTTGCTCTATGATGTGGCGCACCCCACAGGTACACCTTGATGTGCATGTGCAGGGTTTTAAGTTCGTTGCAATGACAGTGTCGCTGTGGTGGTGTTAAAAGGTACAATTCGTCCGCCCGGCGCTTGCTTTTGTGTCACATTGGTTTTTATTGGGTGCAGCAGTTGCGTGCCCACTGGGCATGATGCACTCCTTGTGGATTGCTGCAGAATCCAATCACATCATCTCACGGGTTGTTCAGGGCTGGCCTTGTCCCATGCTGTGAAGCAAGGTGCTGGCGTGCCACTCAGTTGTGAATGTTGCATCCAGCAGCAGCCTGCTGCTGGGGTGACGTGTGCACACATGATATCGATGCAATGCAGGCGTTACTGCATTGCTGCTTTGCAGTTGGAGTCCTCTGTGCACAGAGGACTGCCCGGCACGTGCTGGGCTGAAAATTGTTACAAAGTTTCGTGCTGTGTGTGCTCGGATGTTGGGCCAGCACCCTTCTAATTGGTGCCTTCCTGGTTGTTTCCATATCAGCTGCATATACATGTAACCTCTGCAAACCACTGACAAGCCCAAGCCATGATCCTCCTGACCAGACTGAGCGCTCAGCTGCTAGCAGCCTTATGCGGGGCCATATGGCATGCATGCAGCGCTAGCAAAGCGCATGCCACGCAGTGCAGCACGCAACAGGCTGCTGCTGCTGTCAGCAAGATCTTGCCGGCCAGGTCTATCTGGCTGCACGGTGATAGTCACCTCCATGGCCATGCTTGCGGCAAATTGCGCATCTGATGAGTCAAAATCACGTGTATTGGCCTACACGCCGGCAAGCCCTGTCAACAGCATTCCTGCGGACCACCACCCCAGCCAGCCAGCCAGCCAGATGTTGAGCCGCCAGCAGGCACCTGTCCGCATGCTGCACCTGCTGGTGCCGCTGTGAGCCCACAGAGGCAGGGCAACTATACATAACAGCCGCCGCCGTGGCACTGCAGTCGCCTGTACCGCTGGTTGTCAATTTTCAAGCAAGCAGCTGCTGCAAGGTGCCCAGCATTGTGCATGGCGCCGCACATACATCAACACCTGTCAATCGTCATCTGCGGAATGCGTTATGCAGCGTGATGCAACAGCGACCGCCAGCTGCTCCTGCAGCCGCCATCTGCTGTGTCAGATCCCCCGCACATGGTCCAGCCATGATAGCCGCCAGGCCTGCGTGACGCCATTCACTGCGGCACCCAGATGCCATGGAACCTGTTAGGTGTTGAGAAGGGCAGCTGCACACGTGCCAGCTCTGTCCAGCTGGCAGCATCCATCACCAGCACAAACGTGCCGCCTGCTGCATCAACGCCAGGCGCAAGCACCACGCCATCATCCTCTGATGAGGCCCCAGGGCGCGCCACAAACACAGGCTCGCCTGCATATATGCGTGTATATGCAACACGGGCAGGCAGCGCAGCAGCGCCAGGCGGCAGCACATGCAGTCAGTGCCAAGCGGCGCGAGTTCATGATGGCTTGGGTAGCAGATAGCGTCAGGGGTCTGAGCATGTCGGTGTGCATACCATGATCAACCCTCACATGGTATGGCATGCAGCAGCAAACAAGCACAAAATGAAGGCAGCAGCAGAAGTACCAAGCTAACTGCAGCATGGCATGATGCAAGCGCTTCCTGCGCAGAGCTGCGCCGCGCGTGTTGCTCCATGCGTGATGGAAAGAAGACCTGCCGTCATGTTGTGCGCGACTGCTCCGCTGCTGCCAACATGTCCTCATCCGTTGCTGATCATCATATTCAAAACCATCGATGCTCGCGCCCCTATTGGTCATGTCACCTACTCATTTCAAACGCACACTACAACCCACAATGCTGCAGATCAACATTGCATCTGAGTAGTGCTGCAGACGTGGGCGGCTGATCGGCTGATACGTGCGGATCAAGCCGAGAAACCATCCAAAAACATCAGCAGCCTCTTGTACACTCTGCTGCTGTGCCCCCTCACCTACAGCGCCCCCAGGCTCGTGCCACGTCAGCGCGCTGCCCTGGCTCAAGTCCATCTTGCTGAGCGCGTTGCCGAGGTTGGTGGGCCGCACAGCACTCAGGCAGTACGCGTAGCGGTACGCCTGGCTCCTGCGCGACGGGTTGATGGCAGGGAACTCGCAGAATGATCCCAGCGGCTCTTGGGGCGTCAGCCCTGCTGCTGACGGCTGCTGCTTGCTGATCAGCGGCTGCGGGGCCTGGCGGTGTGGCAAAACGGCATGCAGCATGGAGCACACATGTAACATGTAAAGAATGTTTCAAGAAGATCAGAGAACAGCAAGCATGGTTGTGAGTGTTGACTTGGGCAAATCCAGTGTGTAGTTGCTTCAGGGTATCGCAGTGAGTGAAGTAAAGCTCTACTTGCAACTAGGCATGTGAGACAATTTGGTGCCTTGCAATACGAGCGGTTCAGGAATTGTTACGCTGTCCCCGTCTACCCTGCCTCACCAACGCATGCCGCTGCACTGTACTGTCGCCTTGTACACGCAGCGTCAAACTCATCCCTTATCCCACCTGCAGTCTGCCCCCCGCCTCTCCCTGCAGTGGGATGGTCAGCCGCTTGTACCAGCTGCGCGACACCTGCTGCTGCAGCGCCCCATCAGGGCCCCACGCTGGCCGCAGCAGCGGCTGCAGCATGAGGTCCTTCAAAATCTGTGGGTCATCATACGCAGCCAGGTCAACGTGCAAGCTGCTGCTGTCATCTGACTCGAAGGCGTTGCCGACGTGGAAGTAGAAGAAGGTGGGGCAGGTGAAACTGCGCACTGCCTGGGAGGGAGAAAGGGTAGGAGCGGTTGCCAGCACAACAGGAAGGAAGGCAGACAGAGTGAGCAGGAGGCACCTGAAACCGGTGCATGGTATGCTCTGCTGCCTCAGCGCTGAAGGCGTGCACCATGCGTGCTCAGCAATTTGAATCCAGGTGCTACAGGCACGCAAGTTGAACACCAGCGCAATCAAGAGCACTACAACAAGTGTGTGCAGGCCTGCATGCTTGGCCCTGCTGCCGGCCAGCGGCACCAGCTGCCTGTTATGCGTGTGTCTAGCCTACAAAACTGACGCAACAGCCATGCAGGTCCAAGCAGAGCAGCCAGACAGCGCAAACATCAAGTATGTCGGCAGGCAGCCTGCATGCCTCACGACTATCACTTGCTGCATTACAGGGGGCACCAGGTGCATGCCTTACGACTATTACTTGCTGCATTACAGGGGGCACCAGGTGCATGCCTCACGACTATCACTTGCTGCATTACAGGGGGCACCAGGTGCATGCCTTACGACTATTACTTGCTGCATTACAGGGGGCACCAGGTGCATGCCTTACAACTATTACTTGCTGCATTACAGGGGGCACCAGGTTCATGCATCAGCCACGCAAGATTCAACAGCAATCAGCAACACAAATCAGTCTGGTTGCAAGTCATGCAGTCCTGCCGCCTCCCTCCCCACCCCGCTGCCATCCAGGGGCACCAGCCAACGTCAAGTGCATCAGGTACGCAAGATTAAACAGCAGTTAGGAGGATGTAACAGAAGCAGTCTCTGCAGGCTGGCCGCGTCACCACTCACCGCGCTGCCGTCCAGTGGCACCAGGTGCACGCGCATCTCATCCTGCGGCTGCCAGTTCATGAACAGGTGGCTGGCCGCACTGCCCAGCAGCAGCGAGGCCAGGCTCATGTACAGCGGCTGCTCCAGCAGCACCGCGTACTGCTCTGTGGTGGCAAAGTCGTGCAGCCAGGCGGGGCTGAGCGGGTGCCTGTCTGGCACAAACGCGAGCTGCGCAGCGGTGCAGACGGGAACAGGCGCAACAACAGGATTGGTGTTGGTGACGAAGAACATGGAGTTGCGGGGTGGCGCATGGAGGGGTAGAGGGTAGTTGAGTGTTTGGCAGCTTGTGCAATGCAGTATGCGCCTCCCACAGTTGGTTGGACACGAAGCGCATGCAGTGGTGTGGCTGCACAGCGCCTGCTGATATGGTTACGCACTGGCTTGCACCAAGCACGTCCTGCCAGCAGTGACGACCCTCTGTCACACATATGCCAAAGTCTCCTGTCAAGTCATTGCGCACTGCATCCTCCAAGCCATGATGTCGTTGCACCCTCAGACAGATCTGTGCTGCCAGCATGCATCGCTAGCCAGTGTCACACTGGCTATTTAGTATATACTGTGGCCTAAATCACGCCATCAGGTGGAGGCACTGTGGATTAAGTTTATGCAGTACCTGTGTGCGCCGCAGCGTGGCTGGGTCCTGCCTGTACACGTGGAAGCCTCCAAAGGGCAGGCTGCGCGTGAAGTTGATGAGGCTGCCGTCAGCCGCGATGCTGGGGTGCGCGGTGGTCAGGTCACCAGGCAGGCCATCATCGTATGTCACCTGCGGATGATGCGACGATGCAACGCTGTGTTGGCTGCAAGCTGTGTACACATGTGTCGTATTGGTTGAGGTGCAACGGTGGGTTGTGGGCTTTGGGAGCATGCAGATATGGGATTGAGGGCGCAACTACAGTTATGATCAAAGCTGCACGTCTGTAGCAGCGCCAGCAAAGAAGCTGGTTGCTGCTGCGCATGCAAGTCAGACGTAGTAGCTCTGTAAAAAGCACACGACTACACACTCGATGTGACTAGTCACATACAGTACTGCACAGCAAGCGTGTCACCTGCTCCATGGTGCTGAGGTCGCTGGGGTTGACGATGTAGCTGGCAGGTGGCGTTTCACTCATCGCCATCAGCAGCGGCCCCCCAGCAGCCGCACTGCGCCGAACAGGCTGCAGGCTAACGCTTGCGTTGTCAGTGAAGTTAGGGTTCTTGGTCATGAGCCCAAAAAGCTGACTCAGCAGCTCTTTCAGCTCACCCAGGGGGCCTAACACCTCGGGCCGCGTTGCAAACTCGCGCACCACAACTCGACCTGGCCGTGCGGCGAAACAGTACAGTAGTGTTGCGCTTTTTGGAACTTCAACTGAGTTGATGGCATGAAGTAGCGCCTGTAAGGCGGCTGCTACAAAGCAATCAATGTGTTAGGTGAGTGTTGCAGCTGCTGCAGAGGAGAACGGCCAGACATGGCAAGTTGATGGTGACTGTCCACTGCCAGCTACCAAGTTAGGGTCAGTATGAATGCACATCAGTGCGCTTATAACATCATATAACATCATACGCATCACTGCTGATAGAGATTCTCACATTCGCCAGCACACCAACAACACAGCTCACGATGCATCGTCTCAAGATGCAAGTGCTTCAATCGCTGTTGCTGCTGCTGCTGCTGCTGCTGCTGCTGCTGCTCACCTTCGCGCTTGAATGCCCTGTAGACCTTGCTGTCCACGTAACGCTGCGCGCCCCACGCCCTGCCCCCCTGCAGCCGCACCTTGGCCAGCAGCCCGTAGCCGTCAAACATGTGGTTCATGTGGCTGTAGTCGCCGCCCCCGTTGACCACAAGGCTGCCAGACAGCCACGTGGGTAGCTCACCACGCACTGCCGCCTCCACCTCAACAGGCTGCAGCAGCAGCAGTGTGCATTTCAGTAGTGCCTTGTGCATGTCAGAGGCGCTTGACGGCACGGTCGCTCGACAGACAGCGCCCCTCTCACACAACTCTGCCCAGCACCTGACATGAGACCACCAGCAAACCATGATACACACCTGACATGTGCTGCACTTGCTGCATCAGAGGTGAGTTCACATGCAGCATAGCACACCACCAAGCAGCTGGCTGCAAATCAGACACCCCAGCCGTGTGTTCCACCGCACCTGTTCCTCTGCAACTCCAAAGAGAGCCTTCCTTGCAGCCTCACTGGGAGCATTGCACACTGCCTTGTCAGCAGATGCCTCTGCTGCTGTTGCCGCCATGCCCGACACTGCTGCAAGCCTAGAAGAGAGCAGATGTGCAGCTGTGCTGCGCTGCGCTGCTGGCCTTCTACTGTGTGGCAGCCAGCTATTGCTGTGGCAGGAGTTGGCTGCAGGCTGCAAGCTCCTCTTGGCGCCCAGTGCTGGTGCCGATTGCCTGCAGAAGAACAACAGGAAGATGCAGTTCGGTCTGCTGCCAGCTACTGCTGCTGGGTGCGTCAGCAGGTTACGTGCTCTACAGTGCAGCACGTGCATAGGTCATGCTAGGTAAGCCCCTAAGTACAGGTGACACAATCTCATTGATTGCTATTGGACCCACCATGCCATGCTGTCCACAGGAAGGTCCCTGCCTAGGGGACTTGGCTTCTGACAGCTGGGTGGCCTGGTCCCACTGAATTCCTGGGAAAAACATTCGTCGGCAATACCTCCGCCTTTTTAAAGACCCCAGGGCTGGTGGACACCCGTCGTTAAGGTACGCAAACTGACTGGTGACATGCCCTGTCACTTTCCCACTCACCCTGCTGTTGACGACCAGTGTCCCCCGATCCGAGCGATTCAACCTCTCTGAAAGCCAATAGCTACACATTGAACGGCATTTGAACAGCACCTGTCCTGTGACTGCTGCAGCGTAAGAGGATCTGTCAGCCATGGCACTTCTGAGCGCACGAGGGCAAGCTGGTGCATGCAGCATAGCGCATTCTAGCCGCACTTCAGCAGTTGGTCGCGTTGTATGTCGGGCATCAGCAAAGGGTTCGGTGAGTCCAAAGTCCCTGGCCACTGCAGTACTGCTGCTTTGTAAGAAGCTTTTGCCAACTTGCAGCTGATTGACGCTTACCTTGCTTTACTACTGCATCTGTTTCCGCAGAAGCAGCAGAAGCAGCAGCAGCAGCAGCAGCAACCCAGCTCGCAGGAAAACGCCAGCAGCAGTGCACCAGAGGTGCCTGTGCAGCCGGTCACGCGGGAATTCAGCGCGCTAGGCAGCAAGGTTGTTGAGAGCAACGTGCCTTTCAAGGGCCCTGAGGATGAGCCAGATTTCTGGGAGGGCAAGCAGTTCGAGGTGAGCGCAGCTGCAGCACGAATTTGCACCCAGTAGCAATGACTGTTAAGAGCCAGCAAACATCCAGCACAAGCAGTTGCACATCAACGCAGGGATTGCTGTCATGGTGTGAGTTTGGCGTTGTCATTGAGCAGCAGCATTTGGGTAGCTTTAGATGTCAACACACGTGCAACTACAGTAGGCAGGTGTGGTGACATACAGCTCGACTATGGCCGACCGCCTGCAGCCTGCCATGTGCCAGCTGTACATGCCATGCAAATGCCCAGCAGACAGGCAGGCGTATGGCATTGCATTGAGCACAGCAGACACAGCCAATGTCCCTGTGGGTTGCAGATGGCATGCGGGCTCTGTCATTCGCGCCTGCGCTGACGTGCCTTCTGGCATGCCTTCTATACGACGTGCTTTGGCTGCCTGCTGTTCTGCGTGCGCCTGCAGAACTTTGGCAAGGCTCTTGAGAACTATTTCATCCCCGGCCTCATCGTGCTGGGCGTGGTGTGCGGAGGCATCGCCGCAAAGACATACAACGAGGGTGCCACCACCTTCGTGAAAACGTGAGTGCTGCATGCACACATGCAGCCAGCTCCAGGGGGGCTTGCAGGCACGCAGTTGGCTGCAGCATTGGCAGCTGTACGCTGAACAAACGTCACCAGCTGTTGTGTGGCTAACTCCTGCAGTGTGTACGTGGTGCTCCCTGGCTGAGTTGTGCGTGCGTGCTGCCGCTGTGGTGATGCTGCAGACCCACCGGCCCAGATGCGGAGCCCACCATCATCATTGCCACGCCAGATTCAGAGGGCGGGCTCAGCGCACCCACGCTGCTCAGCGAGTGAGCGGGCTGCAGCAGGCTGGCCGGCTGGCTGGTTGCTCGTTGAGTCACTTGCAGCCTGAGGCTGCAGAAAGCCGCTTCACCTCATTTGGCTGGTGGGCTGGATGCTTGAAGCTGGCTGGCCGTAATGGGCTGTGTGGCTAGTGGGGTAGAACAGCTGCCGCTGGAATGGCTGCTGAGGATGTGCGTGTGCTACAGCGGCGGGTGGGCGGGGAGGAGGAGGTGGCTGCCTATAGCTAGCTAGCTGGCTGGCTGGCTGGCTGGCTGGCTGGCCCTCAGTAGCGGCGGGTAGAGATGCTGCTAGCCAGAAAAAGTGCACTGCACCAATGGCATTGGTGCAGGTCAAGGCTGCAGGCTAGCTTTGAGCAGGTGTGTGAGAGCTAGTAGGAATATCTCTGGCAGAGCTATTGTGCATGATCACGTTGGTCATACCAACTTGACTCAACTGGCAGCAGCGCTTGTGGATGCAACGGGCCAGCTGGCGGCTGGGCAGCTGCCAGCTGCTGGGCAGCAGCTGTGCCGTATGCGATAGCAGGGATAGTGGTTCTGCTGCCTTCTACTTCAATGCTGGCCCAGCAATGTTTTTGTAGCTTCTGGTGTTGAGCACTGATGAGTGAGCAGACTGACACCAGGCTATCTCGCTCTCGAGTTGCCCAACGCAGTTCATTGTCAAGGCGTAGCAGTGCGGAGTGATGACTAGGATACTTTGTTGAAGGTTTGATGGCGTTTGCAGCGTCATGCACAGCTTGTGCTTGCTGGATCGGATGTGCTGTCTCTTGGAACAAGGGTTGCGGTCACCGGGTGATAGCTCTATGTCACTGCAATCATGACATTTGGACATTGTATGGCAATTCCTGACCGCTCGTCAACATCACCAAGTTTCAGCACACACCAACTTGTTGAACAGCGGTGTGCAGCACCACATCAAGTGGCATGTTGTTGTGTGCCGCCCTCACAGTCTGTGCGATGTAAAAGCCTGAAGTCCATACGCACAACTGTCCAGCCTGTATTATGCATACATATGTAGAGACCCGAAGTCCATACCCACATTCATGTATAGCATCATATGCTCTCTGTCGCAGACACCAGAACCACCAGGACCACAGCGTGCGGCTTCTACAGACGCAATCCGGTTGTAGTTGCCGCGCCTTCAGGCAGCAGCAGACATTGTCATCGTAGAGCGCAATAGCCAGAAACGGACACACCACAGACAAAATGAGTGCCACATTTGCTGCACTGTGCGACGCAGATCGTACCCGCAACCCTCTACACAACACACTCAGTGTATGTACAGTGTATGTGGCACATACGCACAGTGCAGCTGTGCAGCATGGCATATATGCTGCACCGCCACAGCCTGCGTATCATCTGTCACCATGGTGATCATGAGCGTGATCATGACCACCCACTGCCTGTTGCAGGAGCTGTAGAATGCGGCTGCCAGTGGCACTGACCCCTAATGCCAACCAGCAGACAGCAGCTGCACATGCGTTGGTGATTTCAGATCCTAAGCATGTTGTCACTGCAGCAGATGCAGACGCCGTTTGGAACGTATGGTGTCCAACAAAACAGTGCTCCGCGCATGCATGTGCAGAGCGGGTAGCGGCACAGTACACCAGCGGCTCTACGTAGGGCAAGCACAAAACAGCAATAGCCGCAGCTGCAGCTGGGGACAACTTCAGCTCGGAGGGTGTAAAGTAGCAACTAAGAGCAACCTACGTCAACATCTGGAGCAGCAAGGTAGACCGATGCGACTGGCCACCGCCGCAAGAACAGGACAAGATTGGCAGAACTCTGCGCTCAGCTCGGGAGGCAGCGCAGTCGCCAACCCTTGCGACCCTTGCGACCCTTGCAACCCTTGCATGCATGCTGCGGGAAACGCAGCTGCCGCCTTGCTGATTGACACGTCAACAACATCATTGTGCCTGATCTGTCAACTTGCCTGAGGCAGCACCTCAGCGTGACGGCCTCTGGCAGGGCAGCAGCAATTGCACTGTACCAGACACTGTGCCATACCAGACAGTGCACTGTACCACTGTTTGGAACATGCACTGCACAAGAAGCCGCTGAGATACGTTCTTTCAAAGCCCATGCTGCAATTCAGGTGCAGCAATAGGGCCACGGCAACAATCCAATGTCACCAAAAGGACAAGTATGCAACCCTATACGCACGCTGTGGCCAAAGAACCAGTCGGAAGGATACCATCGCAGGGGACGCCGTGCGTAAGTTCTGCATGCCAGGCAGATCGTTGCCATGCATGCAGCGCTGCGCCATCATGCGCTCAACCTGTACCATACGTAATAATGGGTTTGCCATCTAAGATGGCAAACTGTATACACTTCACTCCATCTCTTGCAACATGCTCACGGGGATGCAGATCCAGAGAGTCTCATCTTTATCAAGTGCTCAGGTGCTCAGAAGTCCAACGATGATACCCATGAGCAGGTAAGCACCGAGTGTCTGGGGGTCAGGGACACCCAGTGTGGCATGCGTTGACATAACCAGCCTCCACCACTCCACAGTGTCATGGGGAACTAACGCAGAGTCCTGCACAGCACCAGCCTGCAGGCATCACTTGGTGCATGCAGGGGGCACCGTCAACATCCTATGCCATAGCACGATTAGCCTGGTCGGACCAGCTGAGCAGTGTGTTGCCGGCAGGAGCAACATCAAGCCCTGCTCATGAGCCCTGATCAGGTTGGATGATTCAGCATCACCACTGCCACTTTCTAAGCATTGAATGCTAACAACAGGTACCAAAGATGGCCGTAGCAGCTACATGCAAAATGAGCAGTGACAGCATGCATGAATAGATGTGCAGTTCTCTCCAAGCCAATCCTGTCAGAAGGGGCGCACATGCATGCAAGCTCAGCAGCACGCCCAGCATGCCATTGGCTGGGTAGCAGGTACGCATGAGCAGCTTTTATGCATGCTGAAAAATGAACCGAAGCCATGGACAAGAACAAAGGTGACGCCATGCTTGTGACGCACCAGTGAAAGTGTACCCCACTCATGTGCAATGCAACTCAGTTGCATAGTATGCAATGATATCGACACCCAAACAGACTAGTCTAAACCTTAGGAACACGGCGTGTAGAAGCTGACACGTGGTCACAATGCAAAAAAGTACTTCACCAATGTGATGGGCAACGAGGTCACCTAGGCTCGCTTGTAACCAAACCTGGAGTGTGCTGTCACGGTGCAGTTCAAGATGCGTACAGCACAGGGAAAAGGGCACCCCAATGGAAGTTTGCTGCTATACCCAGCCATCGGGAGCACGTGAAATGCAAGCATGCAGCAAAGACAGTGTACCAACAACATGTGACAACAACATCTGCAGAGGGAGGCTCCTTTAGTTCAATGCAGAGGCGCCACAGTAGCAGAAGTTCTAGTAGCCGCACATGCAGTCAAGTGACGCCACAGCAGGAGCCTCCCTTTGATACTCTTCAGCTAACCTGCAGACCACTGCTTTCGACACAGCAAACCAAGCAGTGCTTTCAAAGTCTGTGAACAGGCTACATAATGTTAGTTCTG
Organism: Tetradesmus lagerheimii; assembly: GCA_902809745.2. NCBI lineage: Eukaryota > Viridiplantae > Chlorophyta > Chlorophyceae > Sphaeropleales > Scenedesmaceae > Tetradesmus > Tetradesmus lagerheimii. The sequence continues at coordinate 60,394 of CADDIJ020000856.1, read as the reverse complement.
TCTTTATACCCTTCTAGGGCCAAAACTACTGCACCAACAACATTTCTGCTTTATGTGCAAGTATGTATATCGATATACATGTGTTATGCAGAATGGTGAACACCACAGGCAAGAACTTACAACTGAACCCCAGCTCGTCAACCCAGCACAGGTCACAAAGAGGCAAACAACCCTTTCTTAAATATATCAACCTCGTGCCCATGGCAAACGCAGCGCTATCAAAACACGCTGTAGACGTACATGTACCACAAGTGATACATTATTATACGCAGGTCACCTTGTCAGGCTGCCGCCAGGCGCCTACTGCTGGCGTGTCCACGGCAGCGTGCAAGGGTGCCTGCAGCCAACCTGGTCACCAACGCTCTGCTCAGCTCAATGACGCACAGCAGCCAGTTACAATGCTGGCATGTCGCATTCAATCACCCCCATCACCCTGCACGTGTGGCATTGATGTACTCGAGCATGCCACGTGCATTGCAACGATGCCCTCAGAGATTCTTACAGTCAAAGATCGGGTAGCCTGCACGCGTTGCTTGGACGTTGCAGGCATTCGGCAGAAATGGCACTATCTTTCCACGTCCAAACTTTTTCCAGCCAAGGTCACTCAGCTTCAGGCACAGCCACAGCTCGGAACCATCAGGCGCCAGGTACCTGCATGTGCTAGGGCAGCACTTCTTGAGCACAGGGCCGTACCAGGCCTCGTTGCTGCCCGTTGCAGGGGACTGGTTGATGAAGCCCACCAGGCACCTGCAGACAGCCGCACAGCGAAATGCGTCACTTGTGTGCTGCAGCAGCAACTTGCTTATAGCAGATGTGGTGTCAAATCTGGCATGCGGTGTGACAGAGCAAGGCAGGGTCTGATGCTGGTTCAGCTGGCTGCATTTCCATGTGCAGCTGTTATGCGCAAGTGTGCATGACACAGCCAAGCAGCAGCAACCCCACATGAGACCTCGTCCACCGCGTGCTGCGTGTGACGTGACGTGTATGACAAGGCTGCATGCAAAACGCGGGCAGCAAGATGAAGCCGCCAATCGCCTGCAGCCTGCCAGGCGGCGCACGCATTGCTCATACTGCCTGTAGGTGCAAAACCTTATAATCAGGCGAGCACAGCAATGCTGAAGCAAACCAATTGTACGACCTGGCATGTTATGCCACTCGCGTGATGCTGCATGCATGGACCGGGCTGCTGCATCCTTACCTGCTTCCTGTGGTTGGGTCGATGTACCCGTCCATTGCAGAGTTGGCATCACAGCAGGCATTAGGGCTGTCGAACGTGATAGCAGGCTTAGGCTTGAGGTTCTCACACGTCTGACGTGCGGCAGCCGTGATGTCGTTGGCCCAGCAGAAGGGTTCGCCACATCCTATGCTGCTGGGGAATATGTCCTCTGCCCAATTACTGGCACAGCAGAAGAGCGACATGAACCTGCAGGGGGAAGTTGTCCATGAAAGCTAGCGGTTCACACAATTCAAGTGGATGTTGCAGGTTGCAGCAGGCGAGTGTCCAGACTCGAACAGATTGGAGTCACTTGTGCCGCACACTTTGCCACCAGAGCAGGCCACCTGAATACTGCTCTGCTCCTGGTGGTGCTTGTGCAATCGTGCATGTTGTTGCATGATGCTGCTTGTACATCACAGGCTACAAGCGCTGCAGGACTGTAGGTTCCTTGTGTACACACACATAAGAAGCAGGCAATGCCGCTTGAGCCTGCGTGCACGTGGGAGTGTACATGAGCCTGTGCGCTCCTCCATGCGTGTGATGAACACGGACAGACTATCAGACCTGAGAGTCCAACGAATAAGACCCATCCCCATCGTAATACCTTAGACTACAAGTAGTCACTACTGAACGTCTTACGTCTGTAAACATGTCACGTGTGGCATGGCATGCCGAGTACTCTTACAAAAACGCACCAGTCTCTGGTGGTGCCATCGTTGCACGTCCAGCCCATGGGCGGCTCCAGGTTGAGTGCCCAGATGCTGCTGTCCGCTCCTTCAGCATAGTAGACTTGGTCAGGTGTCGGAGAGGCATGTATCCAGGACCTGGGCGCACAGCGCTTCTTGCCGACAGCTGTCATGTTGGGGTAACCGCCATGGGCACCCAGCGGGGGCAAGGCAGAATAAGTGCGGCACTCTTGGTAGCCGCAGCAGTCTGAGCTTGACTCACAGGGCTCCAGTGGGAGCTGCAGCATAATACAGCATGTGGTGTAAAGGTGCGCATGTTACGTGTAGTACATGATACAAGTGAAGAACTTCTTCGTAAGAAGAACGGCTGCGACTGCCGCGTCAGCAGCAGCCAGTGGAGGCACGGCTGCGGCTGCGGCTGCGGCTGCGCACAGCAGCAGAACACGGGTATGATTGTATGCTATAGTTCAATGTTGTGCACTGTGTACCAAGACGTGTGCGCGTTGACTGCGTTGTCCTGGTCGCAGCCATGTAGCGCGCAACTCTCCCGGGCTTACACGCCATGCGCAACATTCAATGTTGTAATACGGCTGGCGGCAAGCAGCTTTGCACACATGCAGTGCATCATGCCATGCACGTGCTGCCACTCACCACTGTTCCCAAGACTGCCCTGGGCCTCCTGGGCTTGTGCAGGAAGCAGTTGGGGACGGCAGCCTCCCTGCACACCAGTTGGTGCATATACGCAAGTGCGAGGGGTGCTTGTGTTGGGGTTTAATACATAATTTTGTCAGTTGTACATGGATGCTGAGACCAGGAAACTTTTGATACCGGACAGTCCCTCCTCAACGTGTGTTTGGTATGCATAGAGGATTACAGCAGCAATAACTGCCAACACGGTGTTGCTGGTTCACAACCAATTCAACATAGTATGACGATGATCAGCTGGCAGGTGTTTGAGTGCAACACTGCCAGCTCAGATCTCAAGGCATTAAAGCGGTGTGACAGCCGTGCAGCACACACGCCGCATATGCATGACCATCCTTTGTGCATCAGCAGTGGGCCAAAGTGCCGACCAGTGGTCGTAGCCCTACTAGGCTTCGTAAGCAACTTGAAGTCTGCCCTCACCCAAATTCCGCTGACAGCACCACCGCCACTGTCAGCACCACAATAGCAGTGATTGTACGCTTCATAGCCCTGGTGTGGCAGCAGAAGCAGCAGCAGCACCCACAGGGTGCAGGCAAATTCAGGGCCGTGGCTGAGAAGCAGCACCGCGCTTGCAGCAGCATACATACCAGCAGCAAGTTCTGGTTGAAAATATAAGAACTTGCTGGCTGCCCTTGTGTCGGACATGTTGCAGGATGCACCGCCGCATGTAACAGCTGCAGTAGGCCTGCTGCAAGCTGGCCAGCTGGCCAGGCTGTTCTTGGCGTGCCTTTGTTTGGCAGCGACCAGGCAACGCTGTGTCGCGATCGGTCGCTTGGAATTTCATTTGAGTTATTAAACAATAGTTGCTGTTTATGTTGCCGTCCGGTGCGTGGTTGGGCCGTTGAGTGGCTTGGGCCGTGCCAACTCCGAAACGCTCAATTGCTAGCAGGCAGCAGCACCAACTTCGTTACCCACCTCCTCATCTGATATAGCCCTCTTTCAGCGGAGAGGTGCTTCTGGGAAGCTTTGATAGCGACGGGTTTCCAGGTATGTGTCGGAGCGTGTGCTGCGGGATTACGAGGTCGAGAAGTGCACAGAACATGCATTGTCAGACATTACGTCCCACGAATGACAGACCAACATTCACACGGCCCTGCAGGTATGAACACATACACCGGTGACAGTCACAACAGGTCACAGGGATCGTGTCGCACTCTGCCCGACCGACCTCAGCCCCTGCTTGGCCCAACCTTCAGCATGCAGTGCCCCTGTAAGGAATGTAGCGGCACTGTCAGCAGCCCAGGTGCCATAGCAGCAGCAGCCTGCACACGCAACAGGTGAAGCTACACAACCCCACCCCAGATCACCGCTGCTGGGGCAGACGTGCCTGGACAGCTGCACTACAAGCGTTGCCGACTGTTGGCTGCCAGTGCAGATCTAGATGGTTGCTATCCAACACATCACCCTGGTGCCATGTTGGCTGTAGCCCAGACCCAACATGCATCAACGGACCATCCAGTTGACAGAGCCTCTGTGCAAAACAGTCAGCATGACAAGCAGACGAGTAAGCACACTATGCACAGGACACTGCTTAGAACAACTGCTACGCTGAAAAGCTATCAATTAGGCTATCTGGCAGTCACTCCGCACTCAGTGACTTGCAAGGACACTGCTTAGAACATCATACCAAACGTTTGTTTGCCAGACGAGGGCCTGCGGTGCTGTGCTGCGTGCAACGGCATCGGATGGCCAGCATGGCATACCGCATGGCACACTCACAGCCAGGAGACAGCCAGGAAACTGCCGCCCGCACTGCTGCTGCTGCCCAGGCCTCAACAGGCGCCAGACCTGACGCACTGCTCTCACTCACATCGCAGCTGGACTATGCGATACCACGCAGCCACGGCTGCTGCAGCCGTGCAATGCATGGGGCCCATCCAACGCCAGCTTGAGGCCTGGCAGTCACCCAGCGTCAAAGACTCATACGCGTCCACAAACTTCTGCCAAGCCGTGCCCCATTGTCACCAGTCTTGAAGGGCTGCATAACAGGCGCCATGATGTCTCTGCCAATCTATCAGAGAGCAGCCGTCCTGCTATGCATGCCCCCTGGCAGCAGCAGGTGCAAGCCAGCATCAGATCTACACCGTGCTGAGCAGTGCAAAACTTGCAGCTGTACGCGGCACCATCCACGTTAGCCAACAAGTGCTGTCGAGTTTCGAACAGTGTTCCTAAGCCAGTTTACGCCGCGGGTGCCAGCTAGCATTAGCATTGCTGCTGACGCTGCCTTGCAGCGCCTGCACACAATGTCAGGTCACACCACCACCTCGCATACAACACAACAGACGCACAGGTTTGCAGGCTGTCACTACTAGAACGCCGCCTGCTACGCACAACACCACAGCCAGCTGCACTGCACTGACATGACCTATCTACCCTTTGCGCCTCCCCCACAATGCGTGCTCAATCACATGTGCAAACGTCCTCTCTGTGGAGCCGCCCTGGCGCTGCTGCTGCTGTGCAGCACTGACCGCAGGTGCAGCTGCTACATTGGCCTCCCCGTCATCCCCATTCGTTGTGCAGCTGTCAGCATCCACGTCTCCACCCTCTGATGCAGCAGCAGATGCCACACCACCCGGCAAGCCTGATGCGCCAAGCACACCCATGCCACCTGCAGCTGCGGCAGCCGCAGCAGCTGATGTGGTGCCAGCCGGTGCTGCTTCAATATCGGCCATGCCGCCCCTGATGTTATGCGGCAGGTACGCACAGGCCGCCTGTGTGTTGCTGTTCTGCGGCGTTCCCAGCCGCACCAGCACCTCAGAGCCGCTGTCCTCACTGCCGCTGTCCATGCCAGCAGCACTGCAATCGTCGTCATTGTCGGCACAAGCCGCACCTGCTGCTGCTGCTGCTGCAGCGGAGCTGCTTGCTGCAGCTGCACCTTGACCGCCAGCATGCATGCTGGCTGCAACCGCAAAGGGGCCTTCCACCCTGAGCTGCTGCTGTGAGTAGCCTGCGCTGCCGGCATCAGACGCTCTTGCCAGCCCTGTGCTGCCCTGCCTGCTGAAGCCGGCCGAGCCCCCTGCCGCGCCGCCTGCGCTGCTGTTGTTGCTGCTGCTGGCTGCCTCAAGGTAAGACTTCACCCTGAAGCCGCTGCTGTTGCCAATGCTGCTGGCACTCTGCAGTGTCAATTCAGAGAGGCCTGTGGTAGCCGCAGCTGCTGCAGCAGCAGCAGTGGGCCCGGCTGCTGCGGCTCCGCCATTGCTGCCGTTGCCGCCGTCCAAAGATGACAGGTAACCTCCATCAAGGGACCCCATATGGCTGCTGCTGCGTGCAAGTGAAGCACCTTCCTCACTGCTGTCCTCGTCGTCAGGTTGTTGCTGCCCGCAAGGTATAGGCTGCTGCTGCTGCTGCTGGTGACTTGCTTGACTGATGGCTGCCTGGCTGCTGCTGCCGAGCTGCTCAGCCGCAGTTGCAGGTGCAGCGTCTTCTACTTGGACCTCTTGTGGCAGCTGACCAGACCTGTGCTGCTGCTGCTGCAGCTGCTGGCCATGGCCGCTAGCCCCTGCACCAACACTACCCTGGGCCCCACCGACTGACTCAGCTGCCATTGCCTGCTGCAATGCAGGGTGACTGGCCACAGGCGGCGCAGCCAGCAGCCGCTGCCACGGACACGGCGTGCCTGCATTAGCTGTGGTACCTGGTACACTCCAAGCTGGCCGCCCGCTGCTACTACTTGGGCCTGCGCCAGCAGCAGCAGCTGCTGCTGCTGAGCTGCTGCCAGCACCATCTCCTGGAACTGCTGCTGCAGCCAGTGCTGCAGCTGTCAGTGCTGCTTGCAGCCCTGCTGCTGTGCTGGGCTGCTGGTCTGGCGACGGGTTGCTGCCCACGCGCAGCAAGGGACCTGCCGCAGCTGCCAGCATAGCATCATCCAGGCCTTGCTGCTGCTGCTGCTGCTGCTGCTGGAGGGATGACAACCGCGCCAGCGTATTCGGCTGCTGCTCCTGCACTGCACTCTCCACAATCTGCTGCAGCATCTGCACCAGGCTACATGCACCGGAAGCGCCCCGCACCCAAGAGGGCCGCGCAGCGCCAAGCAAGCCAGGTGCAGCTGGCTGCATGCCAGCTGCTGCAGCTGCTGCTGCTGGTGCACCTGCACCTTGCTGCGGCTGCTGTGCAACTCCTGGCAACAATGTTGCAAGAGCAGCGGCAACGTCAGTCACTGCTGTCAAGCTCACAGGCGCGCCAGCACCAGGTGACGAACCAACCCACGGCTGCTGCATGCCTGGATCTCCAGGCATGCCGCCAATGCTGCCAGGTAGCAGCCTGACGCTGCCTTGCTGCTGCTGGCCTCCGTTGCTGCTGCCGCCTTGCAGCGGCACCAGGTCATCCACTGTCAGCGCTGGCAGCTGGCGCTGCAGCTGCAGCAGCACCACGTCACGCCCCAGCAGCGGGTTCTCCCGCAGCGTCAGCGACAGCAGGCCACTCATGCGGCTGATGGCTGGCGGCAGCACATGCAGCCTGTTGCAGCTGAGCGTGAGCTGCGTCAGCTTGACCAGCGCGCTGCAGCTGCTTGGCAGGTCTTCCAGTTGGTTGTCCTCCAGCAAGAGGCACTGCGGCAAGCAGATGATGAAGCGGCAGCACAGCACAGGGTGAGGGCAGCGTCCTGATGACTGTACACAGATCACCTCAAAAATACACATCATAACCGCACAACCGCAGAACTTGCACCCAAGCATCCATGCCGGTTCATCCTAGCTGCATTCAGTTGGGTTGATGCATATGCTCCCTCAGCTTCGCCCACTCCATGCACCGCACCTGCAGCTGTGTCAGGTCTCCCGTCATCGTGGGCAGGTGCCTGTACTGGTTGTGGCTCAGGTCCAGCACCTGCAGCCGCACCAAGTTGCCTATGCCACTTGTGAGGCCGCGCAGCCTGTTGCTGGCCATCAGCAGCTGCTGCAGCGCAGTGCAGCGCCCCACCACCCGTGGCACGCTGGTGAGGCGGTTGCCGCTGCAGTCGAGCAGCCGCAGCGCCTGGTAGCAGCCCAGCGCCTCTGGCAGCGACTGCAGCCGGTTGCGTGCGAGGCGCAGCACCTAGCAGGCAGCAGGCAGGCAGGCAGGACAACACACACTTTTTGACCCGCAGTCCCATAGAACTACCTGGATATGTTCTTATTCTTAAACTCGCCGGGCACAGAAAATGTGACAACGAAAAGCGCACCACAAGCACGCCCAGCTACGCGACACACTGACATTAAAGCTTGCATGCCAGCTGCTGTTGAATGCTTACCTGCAGTGCAGTGAGGCTGGCCAGCTCCTCAGGCACCGCCGCACTCTGATGAAGCTTGTTGTCGCTAGCCTCCAAATGCGTCAGCCTCGTCAGGCATGACAGCGCAGGCGACAGGTGGTGCAGGCTGTTGTGTGACACATCCAGGAGCACCAGTGACACCAGCCCTCCCACGTCCAGCGGCAGCTGCTTGAGCCGCATGTGGCTGGCTGTGAGGCGCGTTAGCTTGGCCAGCTGGCCTAGGCCTGTTGGCAGCTCGCGCATGTCTGTGTTGAGGGACACATCCAAGTCCTCCAGCGCGGTCAGGCAGCTCAAGCCAGCCGGCAGCGCCGTGAGGAAGTTGTGGCACACACTCAGGAACTGCAAACACGCAGCAGCAGCAGCAGCAACAGGCAGTGGTGAGCGCCGCAAACAGTTGCTGGCCAGCTAGCACGCTACAGCACTGCGCCAGGCACCCCCCACTAATCCCATGAAACGCACTACCAGCCAAACGCACCACCAGCTACATGATGGTTTGCTATTGCTGGCTGCTGCGGCTCACCGTGAGTCCTGTGAGCTGGCTGACGTCTGCAGGCAGCTCCGTGAGGTTGTTGTGCCCCAGGTCCAGCCGCACCAGGCTGGTCAGGCACCACACGCTGGGGTGCACGCCCACCAGCTTGTTGCTGGCGAGCACCAGCACCTGCAGGTCCTCAAGCCGCCTGAAGCTGTGCATGTGCACACCCAGCCGGTTCATGCCTGCAGAAAGCCGCCGTCACAGCGAGCGAGCAGGGTACATACACAGGTGTCAGGGTTGCGCGTCAACTCGCATGCACACCCACCCACGTAACCTCATCATCATCATCAAATTACCCACGTATCCTGTTATACTGAAAGTGCATGAGCGCCTCACCCTGTGGGCTTACACATGATGCTGCCAGCAGCACTTGGCACTGCTCCTTACAACTGGTGTAGCATCAACTCAACACTGTTGCGAGCTGCCAGCCAGCAGCCTGCACGTCTCACCTGCATGCAGCTCGCGCAGGCCCGACAGCTCCAGCACACCCATCGGCAGCTGCTCTGCCAAGTTGGCTGAGATGTCCAGCACCTGCAAGTTGCTCAGCTGCCGCAGCTCGTCACGCAGCTGCACATTGCGAAGCATCTCGCCGCTAAAGGTGAGCCGCGTCAAGCCAGCCAGCCGGGTGAGGCTCAGCGGCAGCATGCGCACGCCTAGTCGCGTCAGCTCCAGCCCACGCAGCTGAGGCAGCTCCACTGCAGACAGCAAGGAGACAGACAGAAGGGGCCAGCACGTGAGCAGAGGCAGCAAGGTGAGCAACCCTGCTGGCAGCATGTGTGCCGACTTGATCATATAGCTCATGTCTAGCTTCTTGTTGCCGGTGTGTATCACACGTGCCAGGCCTACATCATACCAGCAGCCCTGCCGCAGCACCTTAAACACGCAGCTGCTCACCATTCAGCAGCACATACAGCTCTGCGGCGCCAACAGGCGCCGCACCGCCAGACAGTGCCAGCTGCGACAAGCGCAGCAAGCCCATCAGCGTCTGGCCCAGCAGCTGTGCCGCCTGCGCAGATAGCTGCAGCCTGCTTAGTGCCAGCGTGTGCAGCAGTGGCAGCTGGCTCAGCGCTTCACAAAACTGTGCTGCCAGGCGCGGCACCAGCAGGCCCTCTGCCAGAAAACTGAGGTTTGTCAGCTGCGTGAAGAACTGCGCTGGCAAGCTCCCTTGCATGTCCCAAGGATCTGCAAGCACCAGCGACCTGCAGCAAAGCGCCGCCAGCAACGCCAAATAAAGCGCACAACATCAGCAATGGCCTGATGCAAACAGGCACAGGCTGCGCAGCAAGTGACACAGGGCATAATCCTGTTGCCAACGCTGTTTGCTTGCAGGAGGGTGCGCCAAGCATGTGTTTGCTGGCGCTGTGCAGTTCTCTGCACTCCACGCTGCGTTCAGCGCCGCCTTACCTGAGGTTCAGCTGCTGCATAACAGGGAAGAGGTCCGAGCAGCTGCGCTGGTAGCGGGACAGGTCCAGGCTTGTTGCATGAGGGAAGTGCGTCCCGAGGTACGCTGGTGCAACAGACGGCACAGTAAGCGCCACATGGTGAATGTCTGAATCCACCACCGCCCGCCACGCTCGACATGTGCTGCGCACAGGCAGCAAGCTGTGCACAGGCTTTGCCGGTTCCGAGTAGTGCCAGTCCGTCAGCAGCTGGTGGACCACTCGTCTGCAAACACAGCGGCACAGCTTGGTGAGCGCGCGCACATCTTCTGCCTGCTGCACGGGTATGAACCTCAGTCTAAAGCATGAACGGGGGTAAAGGGACCTGCTGGGGTATTCCTTAGTGCAATCCATTGCTGCTTAGGCTGCAGCTGATCCAGGCTGTCTGATGCCAACATGTCTGCACAGTCTGCAGTGCACGTTTCAGCAGACCCTGCCCTGCTGCAGCCAGCCCCTTGCTGCCAACAGCTCATCTGAGCGACAGACAGGTCACTGCACTCACCGCAGCAGCTCGGGGGGCAAGCTCGCCCAGCTGCGGACACCAGAGCAGGCACACGGCATGGGGTGTAAGGGAGCTTAGGTCAAGCATCAATTGTGTACTGAAAAGCAGTTCTGAAAGCTTTCAGGCAGCAAGCAGACTCCAAGCAGCAGGACAGGCACGAATGAAACTGCTGCCAGCAGGTCGACCGCACACAGCGCAGCTGCACTATGTCACTAGCCTCTGCGATTGCCAAGACAAACGAACTTACCCCTCCCGAACACAGCCCTCCAGCAGCTGTGAGCCTGTGTCTGCTTCCATGGCCGCTCCCAGGCGCGATGCCTTAAAGCTACGGGGCCTTACCCACGGATGTAGATTGATCCACTGAACACAGCATATATATGAGCCGGTGGCTGCATCAGCTCTCGGTCATTACTCACTGACTGTAAAAAAAGGGATGAGTACACCCAAAGAATCAATCAAAACTGTGCTCCAAGCCTCGTAATACGTTGTTCGGCAATATAAGCAGCTCAGGCAGGTTGCCGATCGTGCAAAGAACTTGTCATTGTACCGTGGCTCAGCCAGGGTGTGCCAGGCCCTAGTAACTCCTCACGGCGCATCCTCAATCTGCTTGTTCAGCAGTTCTTCGTCTTGAATCTATTGTTATGGACCGGAACGACCCACCAGCCTGAGACTGTGCCATGTGCACATGTGTACTGCTTACAGTTGCCAGGCTGTAGCAGCAGGCTCACAAGCAGGCTCTGGTCCACCCAAGTTGGGCCGAGTCAGTGCTATAACTTGTATGGTGCTCGGCACTTCGGAAAACAGGCGAGGCTCCCCGTTCAGGCGTGTCTGTGGCTCTGGCAGTACAAGTGCACGGCATCATGATGCCTGCCTGCACAACTTGTGCAATGTGCTGGCAGCATTGGCATGCACACATGCTGCCTGTAGATGAGCTCTGCAGGGTATGTGATTGAAAGATTCAGTTGTTACCGGTGGAGTTGCCTGCAGCTCTTTAACTCAAGATCAAAGAGGGAAGCTGCAGACCGCCGGTGTGGGAAGGTTTCCCTACCACTGCCACCTAGCGGGCAGTACACCTCTACAAACACCAACCAACCGAGTGCTCCTGACACGTGCAAATTTCTCACACAAACCTGCAAGACCTACATGCCTGTTTTGTGCCACGGCTGTTCATGCATCACAACGGGCACACCTCCAAACTGCATGTTTGCAGCAGCATCAAGAACAACAGATACATTTACATGAGGGCACGGGAGAGTTTTGCAGCTGTTGTATGTCGTGGTACAATGCGCCTAACCATGCAACCAAACAAAGGCATGTGCGGTCAACAGTGAAACGACAGCAGTGTGCTCCCCACGCCACGATGCTGGCCACCACACCACCAAGCCAACTGACAATAGCGATGCCATCGCTATTCAGTGGATACGCCAACTGGCAAGCAGGTGATAACTTTCAGTCTATCCCTCAGGGGCTGTTGCCCATGCCAGCTGCAGAGCCCATGGTGCGCACAGAGGCGCCGCCTGCTGATGCCGGCTTGGTCTGAGTCAGCAGCTGGTTGCCGACCTGCAGGATGCGGGCCTTAGCAGCTTCACGCTCAGCAGCAAACTGGCGCATGAGGCGCTTGCGCTCCTCAACCTCCACTACCTGCGGCATGTTGCCGAGCAGCCAGCAGCGCAAATAAAGGATGAGTGGATGCAAACATGCAGGATCACCGGCCAGTCGTTGCTGCGACGGCTCGTGTGCACTGAGTCGCTGGTCTGACCAGACTATGGGGAAGCAGCCCAGAACCAGGACGTGATGGCAAAAGAGCGCTCATGTGCGTGAACTTCCTTCTCACACAACCTCTCCTTTCAGCGCAGGTGGGCTTGCGCTGTCCAACCCTCAGCCAGCCATGTCTGCCAGCAGCGTCCTGGCCCACTCACCGCCTGCAGCATGTTCTCGCGGTTCATCTCCTTGAGGATCTCCTCCTCCAGCACCCGCTGCAGCGCAGCCTCCTGCTGGCGCTGCAGTACGGCAATGTCGCGTGGCGAGAGCCCAGCAGGTGGTGGCACATCAGGCAGCAGCCGACGGGGCGTCAGCACAGGAGATGATGCCTGCAGGTGGCAGCAGCAGGAAGGACGAACACAGTGAGATCAAGTTGGCTTGAAGGAATCCACAAAAAATGGCAGCACCGCAGTGCAGTGCCAATTAATTGTTCGCGCAAGGGAACATCTGCCGTGTCAGCACACTGATTGAGTGATGGCGCTTCAAGCGCGGCACTGCTGTGCTGCAAAGCAACACAGGCCATGGCCCATTTGAACAGACGTGGCTCGTTCAGAGCACATCCATACGTCACCAGCAGAGGAATCTTGAACTATCACCAGGTCATCGGTGCAGCTCACCCTGTTGGGGCTGGTGGACCGGCCAGGGCTGGAAGCGTGCTGCGAGCCGTTTCCTGCAAAGCTGCTGCTGCTGGCTTGAGTCTGGGCCAGTGCAGGGCTGCATGGCTGTGACGGTGGGCTGGCCATGTAGCCCCCACCGCGTGGGCTGGGCAGCTCTCCACGTGGGCTGCACTGTGCTGTGAGGTAGGGACTGGTGACCACATTCTCCAGTGTGCTCAGAGTGATGAGCAGCTCAGTAGGCAGCTCCAGCTTGCCAGTGGCAGCCATCCTGTCAAACACCTGCAGAGCATGTTCAACGCCATTCACAAGTCAACATCAGTGGCTCCCTGGTGACAACCCACTTACCCCTGCATAACATGCAGCTGAACAGTGATTTCTTACTGCACAAATCTGCTGGCCGACATGCTTGCTGGCAGCACAGCTGCAGCTGCTCACCTGCTTGACCCGCAGGTCCTGCTGCTCCAGCGTCCTGCGCAGGTGGTTTGTGAGGGTTTCACGCTCAGATGCCAACGCCTCCGCACGCCTCAGCTTCTCCTGCAGGCATATAAATTCATTTCAGCAGAGCATGGAATGAGCTGAAGCCTTACATTGGAGTTTGTTGGGGGTGGCGCTGGCTGCCAAGGTGAGCGTGCTGGCTCTTCTGTGTGGGTTTTACAGGTGCAGGCATTGCATGCATGTTTATGCACAGCAGGCACAGCAGGCGTCCTGCAGATGCTGAAAGATGTCCAGCTGGCAGGCAGTTGCGCATGCGCACCTGCAGCCTCCTCTCCAGCTCCTCTCGCTTGACCATGTCCTGCTCATTAGCTGCATCTGCACGGCTGCGGATGTACTCAAAGCGCGCGCGGCTCTCCTCAGCACGCAGCGAGCGCAGCGACTCTGCCTCTTGCTGGCGCTGCAGGCACCAACACACGCATGGCACATGCACAACGCAACACAGGAGTCAGGTCAGGCGTGGCATGGGCTGTCAACATTCATGTTTGCTGGAAGTGCTGGTTGATCTACACATCAGCTGCAGGTGTTGCAAGCCTTGTGGCGCTGCTGTTCAGCAATAGGGGCCACTGCAATGCAAAAACAACACCGGCAGCCACCAATGGGTTGCACACAAGCCTACCTGCTCCAGCCGCTGCTCGCGCAGGCGCTGCTTGGCCTCGTAATATGCCACCTTGGCGGCCTCATCTGCCTCTGCTCGCGCCTGGATCTCGCGCCTGTGCTCCTCAGCCAGCGAGTCTTCCTCACGCTTGATGGCCTCCTGCAGCAGGCGCAGCTGCAGCATGCCAGACAAACCAAACATGAAGCTCGTGTTGCAATTGCGCCACACAGTTGCGCGGGGACACGCCAGGAGGGCGTTCCTCCAGCAGTGACAAGAAGGCGTACTGCTGACAATGCAAGTTGGTGGTGCCTCGCGCTGCGACAGCATAGTGCCAGTGCTGCATCACAGGGCATGCTGCGCTGGTGTAACGCAGCTGTTGAGGGGTGCTGCGGCAACATGCTCACCTCATGCTTCTGCTGCAGGCGACGCTCTGCTGCTGCCTCTGCTGCTAGGATTGCTGCGCGGCGGTCCTCCTGCACCTGCTCTTTGCGCGCCTGGGTGCGCTGCATGCGCGCAGCACACTTGGCAGCAGACACGCGGCGCTCATACTCCAGCAGCGCCGTGTCCTGTTCAGCACAGCAGGAGTTAAAGCGACAGCAGGCACAACAGTTGAGCTGAGGGTGCTGTCAATGCTTAGAGTTGGGTGCAATCCTGTTGCACGCGCATGGCTCTGCTGTGGCTGTAGCACAGCCTGCAAGGTCCTCCAGCAACAGCATGAACTTCCCTGGCAATGGGCTGGTTGCTGCACTGTCCAAGGTGCAAGGCGAAGCTGCAAGCAGTGCTGCTGCTGTTGCATCCTTACCAGGCGCGGCTTGGTCTTTGAGAGCTTCTCCTCGAGCCTCTTGCGATACTCCTCCTGCTGCCGTTCTGCCGCGCCCTGAGCTGCTTTGCGCCTGGCCTCGGCCTCTGCTACCCTGGCTGCTTTACGGGCACTCTCCTGCAAGGTGAACAACAGCCACACTCAGTTCTGCTTGCAGGAGACACGTCTTGACAGCACAGAACGATTGCAGCACATGCCAACACCAGCTCCACATAGCAAGGCAACATGCTGTCTGGTATGCCACCTCTGTCATAGTGTCTGCTGCTGACATACCTCTGCCAGCTCCATCTCCCTCATATCTTTGCGCAACTGCTCTGCCTGCTCCTTTGCTTCCCAGGCTGCCTGCTGAGCTGCCTGAATCTCCGTCTGCTTCTTCAGCTGCGCGCACAAAAACACAGCAGCTTGTCAGCAGTACCATGAGATAACAGAATGATAGTGCTGTTGCTGGCATAGTGCAAGGTGTGTTGGCTGGCATGGTGGGTTGCATGCACAGTGCGTGTGCGCTTGTGCTGGCTCACCTGCTGCAGCCTCCTTAGCTGGCGCAGCTGCTGCTGCTGTGCTGCCAACAGCAGGTGCTCCAAGTTCCTGCCAGCAGCAACACACGGCAAAGCAGTCTTGTTATTTAGCGATGAAGCGCGTGATGTTGCTATGCATCCTGTCCGCTGTTGACTTCATCGTGCTGCAGCAGAGGTGTTGCTGTGGCTGCACCTGAAGTTCTTGGAGGTTGTCAAGGTGAATGGCAGATTGAATGTGCTGACAAGGTTCTTCTCCAGCTCTCCCAGCTCCGATAGCCGCATGTTGAGCCCTTGGGAGCCCGCAGAGGGCGCCCTGCACAGGAGACAGCAGCACATGCAACACTGCTCAGTGCAGCTGTGCGCGTAGAGGACGAAGAGGCCTGAATTTTCAATCGAGATTTCAACGACTAAAACGAGCTGTGTAAGCAATAATCGCGTGCGATGCTTCGAGCAGAGCTGCTGTACAACTGCAAAACACACTGCACTGCTGTTGTGCAATGGGAAGCCCACACAGACCTCACAAGCTGTCCAGGTTCGGCCATTATGGTTGCAGTTTATCAAACGTAATTCATAGCTGGCCCGGCAGGGGCCAAATTGTATGCCGCCTGTACAGCCCGCGCCAAGGGAAATTTACGCGTTGATGAGGATACAGGCTGATGTCTGGTAGCTAGAATAAAATATATGTGGAATAAAACGCCGCCCATCGTGCTCTCGGTGGCCTTACACGTCGGGGGTTCATCTTCAAAGCCCGCAGCTGGCCAAAAAGCTCAGTTGCACGCACCGTCAACCGTGCATACGTGAGCCGCACGACGCATGCGTTGATTTAAATAAAAATGCGGTTGTTGCATAAACGAGGTCACAAGTAGCGTGCTTAAGGGTCGCAAAAAGGTCCAGCATGGAGGATCCATGGCCAGCTGCTGCTGCAACAGCATACCTTGGTGCGAACTGTGCACATGCTGTGGTGCAGCTCAAAGCACTGGAACACTGAAGCACTGGATGGCACTCTTACGTGTCTGAAAGCCACTGCTCCTCCGCCCTTTTTAAGCGCTGCCCAACAGAGAAGCAGCCTATGGCATACCTGTACCACGTATCACTTCAGCCGGCTCCATGCATGATGTCATCCATTGATGGTACTTCATTTTGGATGTTCGGCAGGTGTTCTCAGCATTATTGTGCTGCAGGGAAAGGTTACAGTGTATGAAACCTGCAGGGAACACAGTGCAGGGCAGGACATTCCGGCCTGGGACTATGAAATGGGTACCTGCAACACCTGCACTGCCAGGCCTGGCATAGGTACATCTGCCAGGTACATCTCACTGCAACGCTTGCAACTGTCATCAAGATCGAGTTGATTTATAAATCCAGGGCTCCCCGGGTTACCACGCGTCCAAATTAACAGACATCATGCTGTGTGCTGTGTCCGGCGGGACGTTAAACACGTGGCGCAGTGGTGATGACGGACGAACAGTGGCCGAAAGGTTGCAGGTTCGATTCTGAGCCTAAGCAGTATGTCTCTGGACTCAGGGATACAGTCGGCGAAAGCCGAAGGAAGGATGCTGCTAATGTCCTCGCGACTCTCCGCAGGACTCCGTCGATTGCTGGCTATTTACACACCGGCCCTGCTAGGTATGCAGTCCACCGTATGGGGTGATTCCCACATGCTGCCTAGGAAGGGGTGTAAGGGTCTGGGTGGTCTACCTTACACCGAAAATAGAGAGAATAATCAGTCTGCTTTCCGCCTCCCCAGTGGGTGAGGCGCGGTTGCCGATGCCGAAAGGTATGGCTTACAAGGAGTGATTATTATTTATCATGCTGTGTGCTGCTGCCAGTTGTGTGACTCAACTGCTCAGCACAATGTTGTCAACATATTTGTGCATAATCAGAGCACTTCTAGCATCAGCGCAGGCAGCTGCAGGACGCACCTTGTGTGCTTGGTGCACATGTGAAAGAAAGTTCGTGTTGCAGTATCATGTAGCACTAGCACAACGCTCTGCCACAGCAGCGTCGCATCACGTGCCTACCTCCTTCCCAGGCAACACCCCTGGGTGCTGCACGATACCGGCAGCCCGCTCATGAGCACTCGCCGCCTGGACTATGCTGAAATAGATGTCTCTGTGGTTGGGCAGCTGCTGCAAGTGATACCTGGCCGTATCAGTAAGCAAGACAGCAGCACTTGCCAAGTGCAGTGCATGCAATTTGATGTTCAGCACATGTGTGTACACGAGCTGCAAACCTTCAACAACTATCACCTGGCGGATATGAACCCGCTCATGCACAAACGTGTGTATGTCAAACATGAATAGTGCTGGCCGTCTGGCAGAGGAACAGGGTGTAGCTTGCTGCATGGTGCCACCATCCAGCCATCCCGCTGCTCATACCCCTCACATCACCTCTCTTGTCGGCGCTCCTGCAAAACCACAGTTGTTTGTACAAAACGCGAAGTTCCCAAAGGTAACAGTCATCTTCAAGCCGTGCTATTGTTAGCTGTTCTGAACAGGGGCAACTAGTGCCACGCTCGCGGCAATCCAATTGGCTGCTGCATGCTGCACAGCACCACAACGCAGCAGCGTCGCATATGCACTCAGGTCGCCACTGCAGCGCTCATCACTGAACATGTGCTGCCTGCTGAAGTAAAAAAACTGGATCGGCCTTGCTGCCGGTGAACAGGCTCATTGTGTTGAATTTCAATCGACTAGGGTTTGCGGTTGTAACTTCTCCCCTCACGCATGACACCTATAAAGCATGTGGGCTGTCCATCATGGCACCATCTGTTAGAGATTGGCAAACCATTGCATCGTCTTCAGCATCAGCATTCACTAGTGTCCTGACCTGAGCTAGACCTCTGCTCACGCCTCTTATCGACGTCTGACGGCGTTTGTTGTTGAGGTGGGCGGCTATACCGTGGATTTGACAGCAAATAAGATTTGTTGCTTGTGCTTTGCATGCAATCTTTGCGGTAACGGCGTTGACATGCTCGGACGTCGCTGGGTTCAGCAGCAGTGAGACAGCAGCAGACAGCGAAGCAGCTCTGTGCTGATGCTCCAAGCAGCAGCTTCCATATGTTTCAATACATCGCACACTGAACTTTACATGTTCCTTGCTGTGCCTATATATACAGGCTTCGTCTCGTGCCTGCGAATTCAACAACAGCGGCAACTCCCAGCTTCTGTAAGACAGACACCATGAAAGCGCCCATGCTCATCGCTGCTCTGGCGTGCTTGGTATGGTGTACGGGCAACGCTCAAGCCCGTCAGCTCAGGCAGTACTTTGTCTATCTTCCTCAGCAAGGTGAGTCTTGTTCAATTGGTGATGTCGGTCGCCAAGGCATGCGCTGCACAGAGGTGGCACTCATTGAGCAGCAGTCGTTGTTGAGGCGCTTCCGATATCGGGAGGCTGTACACAACATGCGCAAGCAACTGCAACAACATGAAGCATGATGATCACCCTCGCTGTGCTGTGGTTACTCAATACTGCCACCTTGCAGGCCAGCAGGTGCAGGTGACAGCCATGCCTGCAGGAACGACCACTCTTCAGGTACAAGCGCCCCAGTTCAACCAGCAAGGCAACCAGGTGCAGCTCACAATGCCTGCAACGCAACAGGCACCATCATCCTTCAGCCAGCAAGGCCGATCCCAGACAAGCAACGGCAAGGGTGACGAGCGCGACTTTGTTCGCCAAGCCAGCCCACAGGAGACAACTGCTGCTCCTAGCGGCGATGGCATCAACGACCCAGGTGTGTGCTTGCTTAGTTTGACTGTGCTGCACCAAATCAACAATATGCACAGGTGTGGCAAGGTTTCACGGAGTGATTGTCGTCGCTACCACTTGCAGGAAAGCTTGCAGCGCGCCTGGCCATCCCCCATGCCTTTCAAGCATGCACTTTGCCTCCAGCTGCCTGTGTATGTTGCTTGCAGCTGCTTGCGCATGTTGCTGGCAGCTGCCTGTGCATGTTGCTTGCAGCTGCCTGTGCATAGCCTCCTCCTTTGAACATACATGCAAGTGCCTTTCAGCAAACTTGCTGCAGCTGGCTGTGTGTTGCTGTGATTGTTGACGCCATTGCCTGTCCTGCTGCTCTCCAATCGCAGTCCTGCAAGACGTGTTGCAGCTGCACAACAACTTCCGGGCCAGGCACCAGGTCGGCGCACTCTCTTGGAGCAGTCAACTGCAAGCCTCTGCACAGAACTGGGCAAACAGGTGGGTCACACAGACGTGCAAGTAGCAAGCGGTTCATCACTGTGCCAGCACAGCTTCTTGTGTCAGCCATGCAGGATCATGACAGGAGGCCCCAGGTCAGCCTTGAGCTGTGATGTGGTGCTTGCAGGACAGAACTGTGCGCACTAGTGCGAGGCTTGAACGAACACACAGCGTCTGCAGCCCTGCAGACTCACACAACAGCAAATTCCTGCAGGCCTTGCATGAGTCATGTGCAGCCTATGGCACATGGGTGCAACATCATGGCACCAACATCCGCTGCACATCAGCTTGCAGGACAGCTGATTTATGCACAGAAAGATGCTTGCAGGAATGTCTTGGGTGGCCATGGTCGTATGACTCATCTGGTTGCATGTGCACTGTCATGTGGCTGTACAGCTGATTGGTCGAAGACTGCTATTATGCGCGGTTCAGGGATCTTCTGCTTGCAGCATCTGCATAACTCTGGCTGAATCTTACATGTTGTTGCCACTGCTGCTGCTGATGCCTTTCGCTCCGCAGGTGTGCGTTCCAACACTCGGCGCCTGGCGAGAACCTGGCGCAGAACTTCCCCAGCTTTGGTGCTGCTTTCCAAGCGTGGGTGGACGAGGAGGTCAACTACCAGTGGGATGGACAGTTCAGCTATGCCACGGGGCACTTCACGCAGATCTCCTGGAAGGCAACGACGCAGCTGGGGTGCGGCTATGCGCCCAGCTGCTCCCTCTATGTGTGCCATTATGACCCCCCTGGCAATGTGATCGGGCAGTTCAATGAGAACGTCTTCAGGCCTGGGAACTGAAGAGCCAAATGATGGTTCAAACGCTGCAACATAGCTTGATGAGTATTGTAGATGCTTCAACAGCAGTCATCAGCAGGCTTGCTTCATAGCACAGCCATTGACTTGCACTCTGCATCTCATGACCATGCAGCATTTCTGCAAGTAACTGGGTCTGTGCACAAGTGTTCATTATGACAATCCATATGACGGGCTTGTTCTGTTAAGTGTTGGCCATTCAATCTCGTGATACAACAAAAACATCCTGTGATCTGTGGCTTAGATCTGGTCTGCACTACCGCCCTTGCTGCTGCCCAGCTTGAAGCACTGTGTGTAGGGTAGCATGACAGATTTCACTGCAGGAGACTGCAGTGGCGCATGGTTTCACGCTGTGATCATAACATTTTGTCGCAGGACCCGATACTCACCTATCGCTAAGGCCTTTGAGCTAGTTCTGTTGCCAGAGGTTGCCTACATGTATGTCAGGTGACGCACTTCAATGTATACAGGGTTACAGTGTATGCTTCATGTAGCTTCAGGCGCTTTTGTGTAAGGCTTTCTGTAGCCTGTGACTGAATATGATTTGTTGCGCCTTCGTTGTGTGTAGGAGCACCAACCGCATGTTGCATAGCATGGGGCAGAAGTATCAATGTTGGAGGGGGGAGGAGAGACTAAGCACTGTTGCATAGTCCATGTTTTGATCACAGCTGTGCTCAGTAGCAATGTGCTAGTGCATGACTTTAGGCAATTTTGACTGTCAGTCAGGGTTATTGTTGTGGTATGTATTCGTGCTGTTTGCTTTTTGAGTGTTTGTTATGTGATAGGTTATGCTGACGGCTCCACACTAGAGGCTGTGATGATTTCACGTTTCCTGGATTGTCACATGCATAGGAATTGAGCTGCAGATGATTGCAATTGCATATCATGATCTTGTGCACCCATATGCAGCACTGCTGTCGGACACTCGGTGTCCCACGGTGGGACAGCCCAGCTGGTTCTTGTGTGATGCATGCGCTGGGAGCTGCTGGGACTATCTGTGTGTTGGTTCCTGGTCAAGCTCACAACAGATGGCCGCATCGAGCCTTTGTGCTGGGCCATGCCAGGTTGGTCATCACAGTCGTGGTTTTAGAGAGCCAAGTGGCCTGTGTTCAACACAGGAAATGATTGCCTTTGCTGCACGGTGATCAATTACCATTATGGTCATCATGATGGTGACCAAGGTGCGAGCGCCAAGGCAGTATGGTGCCTAATTCCAACTGCAAATGTAGTGGTAATATCCAGTGGCCGTGTTACAGATCTCAGATCGTTCAGGCTTGAAAGCCACACAATGGTGTGCCCTCATCAATATGGAAGCAATCAAGTCACTGCGGCTGACGCATTAGCCAGGCCGTACGCCTGCCCCGTCCAACCGTAGAAGCATACCATGCGGCGCCAGTACCATATGGTAACGTGGCACACAGCTACCATGCATTTGCCAGGCACCGCAAGAAATTGAAAAGCACCCAACAACAGCGATGTTTGTGGCCACCAGGTCAACAGCATAAGGAGCAATTGCCAAAACCACCCGCCAAGCGGGAGGTGCAAATTCAATGCTCTTACACTGTACGGCGGCAATATTTTGGTGGCTGATGGCAAGCAGCGCATGTCATAGTGCGGCAAGCCGCTTGCAACACCTGATGTACGAATCACTTGCCAGTAGTAATGCGCTGCGCATTCAATACGAAGGAATGGTATCAGCAGCAGTGGGCATGTGGAACAGAGTAGTGGATTTGGATGGCTCTTCTTTGTTGGCGCGTGCAATGCGTGAAAACCTGCAGCTTGCTGGATCCTTTGGCAATGGTGCCCTTTTTTTGGCAATCCTTTGGCAATGGTGCCCTGTGGTGTGTGCAGCTGGAGCGTGTCCTGACTTACTTGCAGAGTCACTCGCAACAGTTGGAGGACGTTGTGCAGCGGATGAGAAATTTCCAGTCCCTGAACACAAAGATTGTTTTGAATGCTTTTAAGGAGTGCCTATATCAGCAGTGGCAGGGATGTCCTGATAATCCACGTGATGCTGCTAGTGGTTGTGGCGTTTTCTGTACTTATGAGAGGTGGTTTGCAGCTTGTTCCTATGACGATACTAGCGTGACACCCGTGGCATGATGCCACGGCCATGCACACATGTGAGCAAGCTTTTTGATGCTCTCGATCGTTTGTATGTTGTTGGGCGCTCTGTTCCTGGCGTAAGGCTCTCTGATCAGCTGTGGGGGCGGCTGGAAGCTGGCCTGGATGCTGCAGCCTTTGCCATGATAGCAGCATAAGCTGCCACCATGGGGTGCAGCAGCCATGCCCTTGTTTTCCTGTGGCCACAGTTTTGCATGGCAGTGGCTGCACTGCAGCGCCCGGGGCCCCAGATTATGCCTGGGGAAGTGAGGGCCCTCCACAACTGGATGCAGAGCTGCTGTGCCACCTGCTGGTGGGTGTGCAGGAGGTAGTGGAGCTGGCGCGTGCTGTTGAGCCTGCTGCTGCTGCTGCTGCTGCTGCTGCGCAGCCTCCTGCTGCTGAGCAACGCGCGCTGACCTGCGGGGTCCCTGCTGGTGCTGCTGCTGCGGGGCAGGGGGCTGCAGGTGCTGCTCCTGTGCAGACGCGCTTCGTCCATGTTCTTCAGCAACAGGCAGAGGCGATAAGGCCGCTTCTGAGGCTGCTTGTCTCTGCCGGTTTCGATCATATATATAGCTTATATATATTTCCTTTGCGAGCAGACCCAGCTCTGTTGTCGCACTTCTGAAGTGTCTACTGCTGCCCTTGCTCTCACCAGGGCCCTCCGCCTGCCCCGAGCCTCGTGTGTTGCTTGCCTTTGATGATGCCGATCATGTTGCTGCTGTTGTTGTGTTCCTGGCGTAAGGTCCATGCCGTCAGCTGCATGCTGCCGACTTGCGAGAAGCGAATGCACTTGGACGTGCTTTTGGAGATGTTGCGGAGCAAACGATGTAACCCTTTGTTCGTGTTGTGGCGATAGCTGCGCACTGGGGCACTCTCACACAACTTGTAACAACCTCACACTTGTGGACATCCACAGGCGCCCTCCGATGGGGCCGACGCTCTCTGAGACGATAGATTGTGCGATGAGCATCGTTCCAGCGGAGCGGACATTACGGGTGAAGTTGCGCCGTTTTCGAGAAAAAGGCATTCGAAGGGTCTCCCGCAGCCTGTTCTCCCGGCAGGGGCCACCATCCGGGCGCGGGCCCCTGAACGAATGATGCCCCTAATTTAGCTGTTTACAATGAAGGCGTGCTGGCGGCCTGCCGGCGCGAGTCGCGCCCGTTTTTCCCCGAAAACCGGACCGGCAAAGTTGTTTCTTATATATATATAGATAGACTAGCGTGACCCCCGTGGCATGATGCCACGGCCATGCACACATGTGAGCAAGCTTTTTGATGCTGCCAGCTGTGCACGTCGTCTGTCACCAGCTGCTGCGAGCAAGGGGTCTGGGGCGTGCTGTTGAGCCTGCTGCTGCTGCTGCTGCTGCTGCGCAGCCTCCTGCTGCTGTTGAGCAACGCGCGCTGACCTGCGGGGTCCCTGCTGGTGCTGCTGCTGCGGGGCAGGGGGCTGCTGGTGCTGCTGCTGTGCAGCAGCTTGCTGCCTGCGTGTGTGCCGCTGCTGCTGCTGTTCAACAGCCCTGCGCTGTCGCTGCCCTGCATGGATCTCGATCGTTTGTATGTTGTTGTGCGCTTGAGGGCGTAAGGTCCACGACATGGTGCACATCAGAGTGGCTTCTTGGCCCTACTGGCTTCTTGGAGCCAAGGCTTCTGAACTGTGTACTGCTGCCCCTTCTCCCACCAGGGCTCCGCCTGCCCCGAGGGCTTCACAGATGATGCCCGTAATTTAGCTGATTATGATTGCGCCCTCCTTGCAGCTGCTGCGAGCAAGGGGTCTGGGGCTTGCGTCTGCTGCATGCGTTGCTGGAAGCGCTGCTGCAAGCTAAGACCTCCTGCTTTCTGAAGTTGCAGTTTTTTCGACAAAGATTTGTTTTAGAGAGGAGGACAGGGGGTTTTATCGCAGCAGGTACTCTCGCGAATAAGTCCTTGCCCGCCAGGGCCAATCGACTGGCCCCAGGCCCCCTCAAACGACATTTGGGTGCTTGTTGCCCTTATTCGACCCCTCCCTGGCCAGCTGTGCCGCTCTTTCGCAGCATCCCTCGCACGTCTCACACTTGTGGACATCCCCAGGAAGCCTCCGATGCCGTCGACGCTCGCTGAGCTTATAGATAGTGCGATGAGCATCGTTTTGGGTCAATGTCCATTAAGGGTGAAGTTCGGCCGTTTGGGAGAAAAAGCCATTGGAAGGGTCTGCTGCTGCCCGTTCTCCCGGCAGGGGCCACCATCCGGGCGCAGGCCTGAACGAACGATGCCCCTAATTTAGCACATCATAACCATGGGCTGCAATTGCCCGCGCGCTGCGAAACCCTCACTCTTGCTGGTCGTCACACTTGTGGACATCCCCAGGAAGCCTCCGATGACGCCGACGCTCGCTGAGATTGATAGATCATGCGATGAGCATCGTTTCGGGTCAATGTCCATTAAGGGTCAAGTCGCGCCGTTCGCGAGAAAAAGCCATTCGAAGGGTCTCCCGCAGCCCGTGCTCCCGGCAGGGGCCACCATCCGGGCGCGCGCCCCTGAACGAACGATGCCCCTAATTTAGCTGCTCACGGCGCGAGCTGCGCCCGATTTCCCCCGAAAACACGAAACCTACTATTGTTAAATTATAATATAGGACTAGCGTGACCCCCGTGGCATGATGCCACGGCCATGCACACATGTGAGCGAGCTTTTTGATGCTCCAGCTGTGCACGTCGTCTGTCACCAGCTGCTGCGAGCAAGGGGTCTGGGGCTTGCGTCTGCTGCATGCGTTGCTTGCAGCAGCGCTTCCAGCTTTTGGGCTCGAGCAGCTCTGTGGTGCTGCTGCCTGGCTGCCTGCTGTGCACGTCGTCTGTCAGCAGCTGCTGCAAGCAAAGGGTCTGGTGGTTGGGTCTGCTGCATGCGTTGCTGGAAGCGCTGGTGCAAGCTAAGACCTCGTGCTGCTGCAGACGCGTTGCGTACATCTTCAGCAGCAACAGGCAGCGGCGAGAAGGCCTCAGAAGCGGAGTGGTCGCATTGCCAGCTCTTCAGCACTGGGTCCCAGTGAGCCTGCTGCTGCTGCTGCTGCTGCTGCTGCTTCTTCTGTAGGTGGGGCTGCTGCTGCGAGCAAGGGGTCTGGGGCTTGCGTGTGCTGCATGCGTTGCTGGAAGCGCTGCTGCAAGCTAAGACCTCCTGCTGCTGCAGACGCGTTTCGTCCATGTTCTTCAGCAACAGGCAGAGGCGAGAAGGCCGCTTCTGAGGCAGCTCGTCTCTGCCGGTTTCGATCATCGTGCAGCTGCAGAGCACTGGAAGGAGTGAGGTCCATGCCCGGTTTTCACCAAGTCTATTTCCTTTGCGAGCAACCCGTGGCGATGCCACGGCCGATCATGTTGCTGCTGTTGTTGTGTTCCTGGCGTAAGGTCCGTGAGCTGCATGCTGCCGACTTGCGAGAAGTGATTGCACTTGGACGTGGTTTCGGAGATGTTGCGGAGCAAACGATGTAACCCTTTGTTCGTGTTGTTGCTGACGTGTTGCTGACGTGTGACAACAGCAGCGTGACATCCCCAGGCGCCCTCCGATGCCGTCGACGCTCGCTGAGCTGATAGATTATGCGATGAGCATCGTTTTGGGTCAATGACCATTAAGGGTCAAGTTCGGCCGTTTGCGAGAAAAAGCCATTGGAAGGGTCTGCTGCTGCCTGTTCTCCCGGCAGGGGCCACCATCCGGGCGCAGGCCCCTGAACGAACGATGCCCCTAATTTAGCACATCACAACCATGCGCTGCAATCGCCCGCGCGCTGCGAAACCCTCACTCTTGCTGGTCGTCACACTTGTGGACATCCCCAGGCGCCCTCCGATGGGGCCGACGCTCTCTGAGACGATAGATTGTGCGATGAGCATCGTTCCAGCGGAGCGGACATTACGGGTCTAGTCGCGGCGTTCGCGAGAAAAAGCCATTCGAAGGGTCTCCCGCTGCCCTTGCTCCCGGCAGGGGCCACCATCCGGGCGCGCGCCCCTGAACGAACGATGCCCCTAATTTAGCTGCTCCCGATGAAGGCGCGCTCGCGGCCCGCCGGCGCGAGCCGGCCCCGTTTTACCCCGAAAACACGAAACCTACTATTGTTAAATTATAATATAGGACTAACGTGACCCCCGTGGCATGATGCCACGGCCATGCACACATGTGAGCGAGCTTTTTGATGCTCCAGCTGTGCACGTCGTCTGTCACCAGCTGCTGCGAGCAAGGGGTCTGGGGCTTGCGTCTGTTGCTTGCAGCAGCGCTTCCAGCTTTTGGGCTCGAGCAGCTCTGTGGTGCTGCTGCCTGGCTGCCTGCTGTGCACGTCGTCTGTCAGCAGCTGCTGCAAGCAAAGGGTCTGGTGGTTGGGTCTGCTGCATGCGTTGCTGGAAGCGCTGGTGCAAGCTAAGACCTCGTGCTGCTGCAGACGCGTTGCGTACATCTTCAGCAGCAACAGGCAGCGGTGAGGCCTTCTCTTAATATATAAGATGCGGTCAGCTCGTCCTGCTGCCTGGTGCCCTAAGTATTTGTTACGCACTGCTGGGCTTAACATGGAGCATGTGGGGTCTCTGACTCGTTTTCGCTTGGGTGCGCATGATTTGCGTGTGTGTAGTGGTCGGTGGCAACGCCCACCTATCCCACGTGATGAGCGTGTCTGTCTGCGCCCCGGGTGTTCCTCTGGGCAAGTCGAGGATGAGTTCCACATGATATTTGAGTGTCCTTTCTATGCGCCTGTCCGTGAGCGTTTTGCTATGCTATTCGAGCCCTTTGGTGGCTTGTCTCAGACGTGGACTAATATTACTTCATGTCACCCTGCAGGGCCAGATATGGCCGCTTTCATGCAGCAGCGTCCTGCTTTGGTAGCTGCCTTTGTGCACTGTTGCTATCTGATGCGGTGTCAACCAGATACCGATCCTGAGTCTTTGTTGTCTTCTCAGTCGATTGCTCAGGTGATCGAGGATGTTGATGAGTTCTTCTCGGTAGTTTCTTCTCTTTCTGAGAATGTTGTTGATGACGATGATGATGATGATGATGATGATGTTGATGTTTTCTTCGAGTGTCCCTCCCCCTATGAGCCTCTCGTTGGCTCCTAATGGGGTTCCCACTCCTTGTTGGGTGGAGTATGTAATGTAATGTAATGTAATGTATCGTAAGAAAAGGGTAGTGCACTCAGACAATGGATGCTGATGTCATTTGCTTTGTAACACCACTCGCACCGCAGCTGCAATTCCAGCGCAGCAGCACCACACAGCAGATAACCCCAACAGCAGAATCACCATAGCACTGCCGCTGTGCTGGCAGCACAGTATAGCATAAGCTATGCATATACCAGACCCCACACCTACCAGTGCAGTTCTAAAAGGCATCGACTGAGGTGCCAGGTGCTTGCGGCAGCTTGTATCAGCTGTCAAAGTCATCATCCAACCAGTTGTTGTCTGCCTTCACGCCTTTGGCAGCCACTGTCGCCAC
This sequence comes from Tetradesmus lagerheimii, assembly GCA_902809745.2. Taxonomy (NCBI): domain Eukaryota; kingdom Viridiplantae; phylum Chlorophyta; class Chlorophyceae; order Sphaeropleales; family Scenedesmaceae; genus Tetradesmus; species Tetradesmus lagerheimii. The sequence continues at coordinate 32,723 of CADDIJ020000856.1, read as the reverse complement.
CCCAGCATTGCACACTCCTGGCGCTGCTGTGCTGTGTACACTGGCGCTGCCGCGACTCTTGTGTGATACTTTGTGTGACGCGCCAGCCCTGTCATCATCGTCCTCGCTTGACTCATCCCAGTCTGCTTCCACCCAGTCCCTGCTACCACCATTCCCATGCTTCTCAGCCAGCCCCTGCTGCCCCACTGCTGCTCTGCCACTCAAGGGTGACGGAGCACCATGCCGCTGCTGCAGCCCCAGAGATGCAAGGGCAGCAGCAGCTGCTGCAGCAGCCTCAGCACTGCTAGCTGGAGTCGAAGCGCTGCCTACATACGGCAGGCTGCTGCTGCTGTTGCTGCTGCTGCCCCCTCGCATGCATGACTTCAGTGGGGTGCCAGGACGGTAGCTGGGTGCAGTGCCTGGCCTCGTCCCACCACTACCTGATGCACTGCCTCCTAACGCTAACATTGCTATGGATGCAGGGCTCCTACTGGTTGTGTTGTCATTCAAGTTGCTGCTGCTGTGGTCATCTGCCAGCTCATCTGGGTCCAGTGTGAGTATCTCATCATTTGAGCTGTCGTCTTGACATGCTGGGCTAAGCAGGGGTGACCTGCATGCTCGCTGCTGCTGCTGCTGCTGCTGCTGGGCATGCCTTGCAGGAGAGGTGGTTTTGGGTGAACCTTGGCTGCTGCATGCAGGTGATGGCTGCTCCATACTGCTTGTAGGGTCCTGCACTGGGTCTGCAGCTGTTGGTGTTGGTGGTGATGTGTTGACGAGCATCAAACCCGGAGTCAGCCGCCTGTGGCACATAAGCAGTGCATGGTGTGAATGCTGTGTCGAGGCAGAGCAAAGTAGGACAGCAGAATTGAGCATACTAGATGCGGAGGCTTTGTGCCATGCACAATACTGACACATGTTGCTGTTGCAGCCCAGGGGATGTGTAATGATGCACCAGCTTGGAGCATAGCAGTGCCGTCCAAACGGCAGCTCTGACCACACGAGAGCCATGCCACGCAGCACTGGATACCATCCATGCCAAGGGAGGCACCCACCTCTGCAAGCTCTCCCGCCTCCTCCTGGGTGTGCTACTGCCAGATCCTGCTGAGCTTTCAGGCTCTGCTGCTGCTACGGCTGCTGCGGCTGCAGGAGCATGCATGCTGCTGCTGCCTGTGCTGTTTCCGCTGTCATGTTTTTGAGCCGCACGCTCCAGGCTGCCCTGACGCACGCAAGCTGGCATTCGGCCACACGTGGCTGCTTCGTCATCTGAGTCATCGTCTGCATCATGCCCATCACTGTCCTGCTGCTGGTAGTACAAACTGCTATGAGCAGAGGCAGCTGGAGGTGCGCTGACGCTCCCTGCAGTGGTGCTGGTGACAAACATTGACCCTGCCTTGGCAGACGCCAGCAGCGAGCGGGGTGATGGCGGCCGCTGCCCCGTCTCCGTGGACCTGCTGCTGCTGACACTTGCCAGGCTTGCAGGAAGAGCGTAGCTGCGCGCTGCTGCGCCTGCTCCCCTGTGTGCTGCAATGCTGCTGCCATTGTCGTTTTGTTCCAGCAGCATCTCCTCAGCAGTCTACGCAACAGAGATTCACATGGTAGGAGAAGGGGAAGGCAAGGCGACTGACCGTCAGCACTGCCTAGTGTGCAACGGCCAGAGGATGGGCGGCAGACAGTGCACAGGTGACCACTGCATTGTCATGTGTGCATGCTTCACATGGCTTGCGAGGGGTGACACACTGTACTTACACAGCACGCATACACTGCAATGGCATCCCAAATAGCAGTATTGTTGTGTCCACAGCTGTGGTGTTGCTCACCTTCTTGAGCTGCTCCAGCTTTTCTGCACTAGCCCCACGCCTTCCTGCCTCAGCCCCCAGCTGCTTGGCCTGCTCCAGCGCTGCCACCCATGTGTCACGCTCAGTCTTGCCCCCAGCCTCCACTTTGAACGTCAGCACGCGCTCAGGGAACCTGACCTGCAAGATTCAAGCAACAGATACCTCCTGTTGAGCATACGCTACAACTGCTAGCTGCGGTGCTAACCTGTGTTATGCCAGGCTGCTTGAGAGCAGATCAGCTACAGTGCCCCCATCAAGCTGTGTGCGCATCACACCTGAAACTTGCTGTCACCATCAAGCTGTGTGCGCATCACACCTGAAACTTGCTGTCACCATCGCTCTTCACCCATTTCATCTCTCGAACGGCAAAGACTTTGCCTGCCAGTAGATCCTGCTGTGTTGCAGCATACACAAGCGTCTGCCCTGTCAGCTCCACCCATCTTCGCTTGTACTTTAATCCCTGCACTCACACGCAGCAGCAACACTTAGCTCTGCAGCACTGCAGGACGGCCCTGCTGCTGCTGCCACTGGACACTCAGCAGAAGGGCCTGCAAGCAGGAGCAGCAGAACAGTACTACTGCTGTAGCCTGACAAGCTGCTGTCGCAGGAGCATGCCTGTTGCGGGAGCTACTCTACACGTACTTGGTGTTCTGTCAACTTACGATTAGGTTTGCTTTTCGATGCTCAGCGTTTCGTTTCAACAAGAAGCCCCGCATCCTCGGCCCATTCATCACGTATCTATGATTCCGTCAAATACATGGACCAGATATTACAAAGCTTGAGAAGTTCTTTCGGTATTATGAAGCTTGACTAAAAGCTGAGTCGCCCAGAGGCAGGGATAGGACGATTTCGAGTGCTGATGGTTCCCCGCCAAAGCAGTGCAATATCCGTGTACGCTGCAAAGCGCCCACTATCGTATGCAGCACGCCATGCAAACTTTACGGGTAATTCAAGCTTCCATGAGATGAGTGGGCACTGCGTGAGACGTAACAAAACCCTGGTCACAGCATGAACCTGATGTGGCCATGTAGCCAGTAGTGAGCTCTGCTGCGCAGCATGCATGCTGCGCATCCTGCTCATGTAGTCACCACTGACCTGCTTGCAAAGATGCCTCAACCTGCCTCTCAGTACTGTTTGTTGCCCAAATCTTTGCCGCTGCCAGTGCTGCCGCAAGTGCGGTTGCAACCACTCAAGTCCTGGCCTTGTCTTCCAAAGGCCCCTTTCTGAAAAAGCAAGCAAGCAAGCAAGCAAGCAAGCAAGCAAGCAAGCAAGCAAGCAAGCAAGCAAGCAAGCAAGCAAGCAAGCAAGCAAGCAAGCAAGCAGTTCTTGTGTCGGGCCCGGAGGCATGTCCCGACCAGGGTAACAGCTGCGGCAGATGTTTGTGGCAGCCGTAAAGAGGTTGGCGCCTGATGGCTGGTACGTTAGGCGTGACCATGGTGTGAAGGTGCCGTGTGACACGTCTGAGTTGAACTCTGACGCACCCACCATGTACATGTGCTAGCGGCTGGCAAGCTAGTCCTGGCCAAGCGCTGGCAGCCTGCCCGTGGCCAGACACAGAGCCCACCGCACACCAACTTGAAGGCCTTGCAAACAAAACCTCCTCAGATGATCCTGTGCATCCGCAGCGGCTTGTAGCAATCATATTGAATCACAGATTGTGGTGCTGCTGACAAACAATCGCGTGTACACTGCTGGTGGCCCAGGTCAGCATCGCTGCAACCCAGTTGCCCTACGCAAGCCTGATGCGAATTGACTGTGCTACGTTTGATTGCCATCGCTCATCTTTCAAAGCACCTCGCAAGTTGCGTCTGCACTGACAGTGCAAGTACCCTGCAAATCTGCTGCTGACTGATCAGTCATGACCATGGCGCCAGCTGGCCATTGCATCAGGCTAGTCACGGCCACCTGATCTACAGCCAACAGCACTCAATATGAATCAAGCTGATTCTAAGAGACATCAGCAACGCTAAATCATACATAGCTTCGAAGAATGGGAGACATGAAGGGTTAAGTACTGCCAGTCAAATGAAGGGTTCTCATTATCACGCTCAATTAGCCTGCGACCACCTCCTCGACTGCACATAGCAAGCACACGGCACCGAAACGTATGCTTGTGTCGGTGGACACAATCAAACCCTGGCCTGCGATACCTGAGGGGAGCACCCCGCCGTACCGTACACCTCTTGTCCTGGTCCAAGCTTCCATGTCGTGCATGCACGTAACACTGCCAAGAATATGCCGATCTCTCAACAGCTGACTTTCTGACGCGAGTCTGAGGCTAGGCTGTGATAAGCGAGGAAGTAGCATAGGAACTACAGACCCACCATGGATGGCCCCCTGAAGCTCACGCCTGAAAGCCTCAAGCATATATGCAAGGCCCACAAACTGTAAGTGACATAACCAACTCCTATCTGCGTCAGCAACGCAGGTGGTGCAGCAACACGCGGGTGGGGGCAGCTGCCTACTGTTGATGGAAGTGCTGCTGTTGGTTGCAGTTGCTTACTCTGCATGTTGTTGGACATGATCCTGACACTTTTGTCCAATACTGTGTTCGTTGCTCCCTCCTGATAGGTGCACCAGCTGCCCAGAGCTTAATGATGTGCTGTACCTGCAATGCAAAGGCATCGAAGTCCTGGAGAACCTTGAGGTGCGCCTGATCGTGCTGCAGCTGCATTGTTGGCGCTGCGTAACTTCCCATTGCATGTCCTATATACCCGCTCATGGGCTATCCGCTGCAAGGTCTTGTACTCTGCAATAGCCATACACTGCTGCTCACCCTGTTCCCCTGCGGCCGCTTTTCATTCTGCACCACATCTCTCTGCATGCTAGGCGTACACTGGGCTCAAGACGCTCTACCTGGAGTCCAATGCCATCTCAGTTATCCAAGGCTTGGATGCTCTGGTCAACCTGCGCAGCCTGTACCTAGGCAAGAACCTGATCACGCACATCCAAGGGCTGGACGCGCTGCTGCAGTTGGAGACACTGGACTTGTCAGACAACCGCATCACTGCAGTGCAGGGCCTCTGCCAGGTGCCCTGCCTGCGCACGCTCGTGCTGGCAAACAACCAGCTAGCCACAGCAGCAGACATACAGCAGCTGGAGCAGTGCAGCAGCTTGGCCACTCTGGACCTCAGTGGGTGAGCAAGCGCGGCTGCAGCAGCTGGCAGGGCTGATAGCTCGGCATGCCGCACTGCGGGACAGCAATGCAGCAATTGATGCGTGAACACTTTGTGCATGTGTATGCCAGTGCGTCTGCTGCAGCTGCTGTCATTGAACGCGCTGGATGTTACTGCATGTGTGCACTGACTGGTGCTGCTGCGGCTGTCATGCTGCTTGCAGGAACAAGCTGTGCGAGCCTGCTGCGTTGACCCTGCTGACAGGCCTACCTCTGGCGCTGCTCAAGCTGCAGGGAAATCCATTGGTCAGCATGGTCAAGTAAGCCAGCAGCATTGTCCTGCGTACTCGCTGCACGCAGCCATTCGTATGCAGCTGCGCACCCTTTGGCAAGCACAGACAACATGCGTGATTGCTGCTGGCTGGTGAACGATGTGCTGTGTACACTCGCGGTCATTGCTTGAATGTGCTGTGGCAGCACAGGGGCATTATTGGCGTTTTATCCATGCCGCTGTTTTGCGCTGTTTGTAGCTTTCGAGGTGTGGCGCTGTGTTGTGCTGCCGCTGCTACCTGCAGGCACTACCGCAAGGTGGTGGTGTCCTCCATGCCACAGCTCAACTACCTTGACGATGCACCAGTGGCAGAAAACGACAGGCGGCTGGCGGCAGCATTCATGCAGGTGTGGACAGGCTAGGCCGCACTGGCTGCAACCATGGCACTCAGCGACATGCAGGCAGACATCGTCGGCATATGTGCCGGTCTGCCCAGCAACAGCAGGCATTCACTGCTATACTCTGTTGTACTGTGCACTGCCTGCCTGGCTGTTCTTTCGCATATGCACGGTCGCAGTGACTGCACATCCTCACCTATGTTGCTGCTGGCCTGCTTGGCTTGCTGCTTGCTTGCTGCTGCCAGGGCGGGCTTGGTGCTGAAGCTGCCGAGCGCCAGGCTATGCGAGCTGAGGCCACAGCAGCAGCGCAGCAGCAGCGCGACAACTTCGATGCGATGGTTGCAGCTGCACGGGCAGCCCCAGCGTTGCCTCATGACCCAATGCGGTTCAGGGCTGTGCCACCAGGTGGGGAGGTGTGGCAGTGCCGTGGGATCAGCTAGAGATCACGCAATCGTTGCATGCCATCCACATGCTTCAGCGTCTCTTGCTTGACAGCGCATGAGCATGAGCTGCATAGCTCCAATTGTACTTTGGTGAAGTTTTGCGGCTGCTGTGTGTGCCATGTGCAGGCGAGAGTGACAGTGACGATGAGGGCCTGCCTGCAAGTTACGTGGCACAGAAGCAGCTGAAGAAGCAGCAGGCTGCAGCAGCAGGCGCTGCTGATGCAGAGGCTGAGCAGGACACTGGTGTTGCTGCAAGCACCGGAGACTCACATGCCGCACCAACAAGCACTTCACAGCCCGCACCAGCACCAGCAGCAGATGGAGCAGCTAGCAGCTCTTCTTCTTCTGCTGCTGCTGCTGCCGCTGCAGCAGCAGCAACAAGCCATGAACAATTGGTGCATTTGCAGCAGGAGCAGCCATGCAATCATGCAGAGGTGCCGCCGCCGCCGCCGCAGCAGCAGCAGCAGTCAGAAGCGCCACCTATGTATCTGCAGCAGCAGCAGCAGCAGCAGCAGCAGCAGCAGCAGCAGGAGGAGGAGGACGCGCAACAGCAGGGCAACTGGCTTGCTGATGTTGCTGACGCTGGCACCAGCACAGCTGCATCAGCAGCAGGCAGCTCCAGGCAGCTGCTGGCAAGCAACAGTGCCAGCGGGCAGCGGACACCGGTAAGCTGGCGTTCATTAGAGCACATATACAACAGCTGCTATATTATGCTGCCACAGTACCTCCAAATGCTTTGTATGGATGTGCAGCTGCTGTATTCTGCTTTGCAGCTCTTGTTTTGGTCACACATGCCTGATGTTTAGTCGACACCCGGCTGTTGTTGCTGTCTGCAGGCATGGGGTGGTGCATGGTACAAGTCGTTGTGGGACAAGGCGCTGGAGCTTGGGCAGCGACAGGAGGCAGAGGCAACAGCAGCAGACGAAGGCCAAGCGCAGCAGCAGCAACTCGCACCAGACAGCATGCCAGCAGCAGGCACAGCTGCGGAAGCTGGTACACCAGAAGCAGCAGGCATGACCAGTCTCAGCGCAGGCGTGCAGTCACCAGCTGCGGCAAGCAGCGCAGCTGCAGCTGAGCAGTGGCCGCCTGTTGCGCCTCCTAGCCTAGCAGACTCTGCTATGACGTTGGACGATGTGGAGGACAGCAACAGCTCAGCAGCAACACCCAGCAGAGGCATGCCCCCAGTGGTGGGCCCCAGCTTCTCCCGTGGCTTTGCACAAGCTGTGGGTGCCGCCACTGCAGCGCAGCAGCAGCAAGCAGCTGCTGGTGCCGCTGCAGAACCGGGTGGTGTGGCTGCAGGAGCTGCAGCAGCAGCAGCAGCAGCAGGAGGCATCCACAGCTTGAGCAGCCTGCATGCGCTGCCACAGCAGCAGTGGCGCGGCAGCAGGGGCTCTGACGGTGACTCAGCAATGAATGTGATGCGGTCTGTGGCACGCAGGCGCAGCCATGACAGCGCTATGCTGGTAGCAGGCGGAGGTGTGCACGACTCTGCGGGCGGCAGCGTGATTGCTCGAAACGGTGCAGCAGGCACCACACTTCAGCGGCGCGACTCTGCGAGCGCGCAGTTTGCCGACGAACAAGAGCAAGAGTACTGGCACATGGTGCTGCAGCAGCAGCAGCAGCAACAGCAAGGGCAGCAGCAGCATCTGGAGCAGCCGTCAGAGGTTGACTCTGACGCACTGCTTCGGCAGGACAGCGAAGATGACAGTGACGCTGTTGGGTCGATAGGGTACGACAGTGCAGCAGATCTAACCCCAGCCGCTGCTGCTGGCTCCAGCTCCCGCCATGTGGCACATGCCGCAGCAGCGAGAAGCGCCAGCAGCATGGGGCCGAGTGCAGGTGGAGTGGCTCCCAGCAGCAGCAGACGTCCAGGCATGCAGCAGCAGCAGCTGCCGCCACAGGACAGCGATAGCATGCTGCTGCAAGGCACAAGCTCTGCTAGCGCAGTGCAGCATGACTATGGGGATGCAGCAGCAGCAGCAGGGCCACCAAGCATAAGTGGTGGGCGCACGGCTTTTCTGTCAGCAGCGCTGGAAGCTTCTGAGCCTGAGATGCACCCCAGCTCACGCCTGGGTACTGCGGCAACAGCAGCACAGAGCGCAGCAGCAGCCAATGATAATGATGACGGCGATGAAGTTCAGGATTTGGAGCCAAGTCATTTGTCACTGCGTGAGGACTCTGCAAGGCAGGTGCCTCCGCTGGTAGCAGCAAGGCAGCTGCTTGCTGCCACACACCTCAGCAGCAGCGGTGATGCCGGCAGCGCTGCTCAACATGCAAGCTATGCTGGCAGTGATGACAGTGCACAGGCCAGTGCAGGCCTGCGCGGCAGCAGGAGGCAAGGCAGCGGCATGGCAGCAGCCACTGCTGCTGCTGCTGCTGCAGCCGCGCCTAACAGTCCCTCAGGACTGCACAGCATGCAGCTGCGGCAGATTTTGCCCACCCATAGCTTTGGAGCAGCAGCTGGTAGCCCTGCAAGCCCTAGCGGGAGTGGTGACTTGCTGGCACAGGCGCGCAGGGTTGTACTGGCCAGTAGGAGCATGTCAGGCGGCATGGCTGGTGCTAGCAGCAGCAGCGCAGCAGCTATGGCAGGCACTGCAGCAGCAGCGGCAGGGGATGAGCCAGAGGATAGTTACTATCACGTTGAAGCCAGCATGCGGCAGGACTCGGATAGCCTAGCGCAGGCGCGGCAGGCAGTGATGGGCTCATGGTCGGGGCATGGTGACCCTGGTGCTGGCAGCAGCAGGCAGGCGCAGTTGGCTGGATGCAGCAGCCTGAGCGCAGATGGTTCGGGGACTAGCGTCAGTGCAGCAGCTGGTGGCAGTGGCAGGGTGTCAGATTCACCGCGTGAGCGAGCACATCAGGCAGGTACAAGGTTGCCACATGGATATACAGGTGGCGGGCTGTACGCTCTTGACTGATGCAGTTTGTCCTGCCCTGAAAGTGTGTGGCAGACAGTTTTGACCTAGGTCAAACTGAGCAGGCCTGCTCAGTTGGTTTGACCAGCATGGGTGCACTCGGGTACCATGCAAGAGCAGCAGGTGCCGCCGCAATGACACAGGCCTACAAACGCTCACTGTTTGTTGTTCTGCACCTTTGACTGCCTCGGTTGTGCACCATAGCCGCCGGTCCGGCCCGCATGTAACTAGGCACGTCAACCAGCATGCACGTAGCATGACACCAGCATCAGCCTGCGCACAGATACTACATCATGCATATCTGTTATGTTTTTACGCACATCAAACACTACGTTGATTTGCACAGACGCCAGACACAAGGAGTGCCAGCAGCAAGCCCGACAACTGGCAGCACGAGACACGATGGCAAACAAAGTTGACAGTTATCATACTGTTGTAGTTATAGGAGCAGGCGCGGCTGGTCTCTATGCAGCTCAGCAGCTGAGGCAGCAGTACCCCGATGTGCTGGTGGTGGAGGCTCAAAACCATGTTGGTGGGCGCATTCGACAGGTAGGCCGACGCAGGCTGGAACCAAACGTCTTATGTATGTCAACAACACGTGGCGGGCCTTGCAGAGACTGCCATGCTGACGCAGCATTCCCAGCAGCAGGTTTGGCTGGCAGCCTCTGCATGTGCTGCACACACCAGGAATAAGCTTTACAATGGTGTACTTTGTGTTCTAGTCTTGTTGAGAGCTGGAGTGTGGGGTAGTTCATTGGCACTTGCTTTGTAAGTTATGTGTCATGCTTAGCGTTCACATGCCACATGCTGCCTAGGAAGGGGTGTAAGGGTCTGGGTGGTCTACCTTACACCGAAAATAGAGAGAATAATCAGTCTGCTTTCCGCCTCCCCAGTGGGTGAGGCGCGGTTGCCGATGCCGAAAGGTATGGCTTACAAGGATTGATTATTATTATTATTATGCTTAGCGTTCTGCGCATGCTGCCTGCAGCTTCACGGCTTCACAGGCTGGCCCATAGAGATGGGGCCGGAGTTTGTGCACGGAGCAAACTCCAAGCTGACAGAGGTCATGCAGCAGCACGGCCTGCAGGCCAGTGAGAAGCCGTGGCCTGACTACTGGTACTTTGGCAAGGAGAAGCGGCTCACTGACAATGAGGGAGTGGCACAGGAGGTAGATGAGGTGCGACACCCTGCGCTGTTCAGTGCCTGCATGTAGGCCGCTGCAGCTGGCTGTATGTCTAAATTGGTGTGTGCTGCTAATGTCTGTCAGGCAGCGACAGCTGGCTAGCTGGTAGTGTGACAGCGCGCAGCACCAGTTGTTCTGCAACCAGGGTGGCGCCAGGGGGCCTGGACTAGCTTGCCAGTTGTCTGGCGTTCTGGTCGTTGTATGCAACAGCAGCCACTGGGGACTCATCACAACAGCCCTCTGCTTGTAACACCAAGTTATGTGTAGCTCACCTGAAGTTCTGCATTTTCAACCCGCCGTATCTGCTGCGTGCTGCTGGCGTCAGCTGCACGACCTGTTTGACAACGTTGGTGACGAGGCGCCTCCCCCGCCAGGCAGTGACGTCAGTGCTGAGCAGTGGCTGCGCAGCAAGGGCGTCAGCGAGCTGCAGATGGAGGTAGCTGACGCATGCTACGCCAACGACTTTGGCTGCAGCGTGCAGCAGCTGGGCCTGCGGGAGATGATCACGGAGAACAACAAGTGAGCAGCAGCAAGCAGCGCCACAGCACACAGCCATCAGATGCCCAAGCGGCTGCAGATGTCTCCCTGCAACACAACTGCCAGCGCTGACGGAGAGTATCTGGTGCTATGTCAATGATAACACATGTAACACACGTGTAACGAAACACGTGTCGCTGATGTTGGCCTGGTCAGCATTGTAAGTAACGCTCAAAAAAGATGTCAGTGCGTCGTGCTGTGCCAACTGTCACGTGCTGCAGGTGGGACTCTGGTGAGACGTACCTCATCTTAGACAAGCCCATGTCAGCACTCGTCGACAGCTTGTGCCAGGGCCTCACCATCCGCACAGGCTGCCCCATCACCAGCATCACCTACAGCCCAGCAGGTGCTCTGCTGACAGGCCCAAACGGCGTGCGGTTGGGCGCACGCAAGGTTGTGATCACAGCCTCGCTGGCGGTGCTGCAGCAGGGCCGCATCCAGTTCAGTCCCGCGCTGCCGGAGCCGAAGGCGGCAGCCATCAAACGCCTGCGGTTCGGCAATGCAGCGAAGGTAAGTGTGCTGGCGGTTGCGGTATTGCAGCAGTTGTGCAGCAGACATCGCATGTGGTGGGTATGCGCTAGTGATGCTTTGCTGTGCTCTGCGCTGCGTTTTGACCGAAAGCAAGGTGCCGCGATCACCTGAAACTCAGTTGATGTTCTGTGCTGCTGTTGGTGGCATTGCAGATCATCATTGCCTTCAACAAGCGCTTCTGGCCTGAGCGGCTGTACGATGTCATCTGCACGCACAGCTTCGTGCCGGAGTTCTGGATGACGCAACACACAGTGATCGACGAGGCAAACAAGCACTTGCATGCTGTTGTGGGTGAGTTCACCACCAGCAGCAACCCTAGATCACCCCGCGGTGCGTCAAATCTGGAGCTTGTGTGCAGGCCATCTGCAGCCGCGCTGAAGCCAACCAGCGTGTTGTACATCGTTTGCCAGCAAGTGGAAAATAATGTGTCAATGCTTGTTTTTACTGTACTGCTGCTGCTGCTGCTGGCTGCTGCTGTTGCTGCTGCTGCTGCTGCTGCTGCTGCAGGTTTCATTGCTGGGCCACGTGCTGATGCCCTGGCAGGCATGGGGGCCCAGGCAGCAGTGCAGAAGTTTCTGGCACAGCTCGACGAGATCTTCGGCAGCACACAAGAGCCCAAGCCCGCCACATCAGCATATGCCAAGGCGCACGTGTTTGACTGGTCTCAGGAGCAGTGGGTGGGCGGTGCCTACAGCTTCCCCTCGTTTGGTGCTGAGGAGGGTGACAGGGAGGCACTGGCGGCACCAGTGGCAGGCACCATCTTCTTTGCAGGTGGGGCAGCTGCTCAACAGCTACCTTTGATACGGCAGCGCTGTTGACGCTGGTTGTATGTAGGCGCATTGAACATGCCACGCATGTGCCTACAGCTGTGTTGTTGCCGCGCTGCTGCAATGGCAGACATGGAGATATGCATTTGCCGTCTGCTGCTGGGCTGCTGAAGCTGCTGCTTGCCTCACCACTGCATGTTTGTGCTTGCCGCTGCTGTGTTGCGCCTGCAGGCGAGGCCACGCACACCTCGGTCAACCCATGCGTACAGGCAGCCCTGGAGACAGGAGAGCGAGCGGCACGCCAGGTCACAGCAGCACTCAACCAGCCAGCTAGCAAGCTGTGATCAACAGCGCAGGTGTGGTGGTGCCGGCCTGCGGCAACGGGCAACGCATTGCAACCGCCAACATGCTGCCAGCTGCTCTGCGTGGTTGTAGCGTAGCATTGATACATGCGGTGAGGAGCTTGAGGAGGATTCTCTGGCACATGGCGCAACAAAATGTATTGCAGTGACTCTTGAGTGATGAGCGTAGTTGGGAGGCAGCTTGTTAGTGACTTTGACTTTGACTTGTGAATCCTAGGCTTTACTTTGAATGTGTGTGAGTGATACTTGGCAAGCACTGTTTGCTGTGACAGCACATTGCTGCATTGCAGGGACATGGCTGAGGGCTGCTGGGATACGCAGCCCTGCATCCAGCTAGTGAGTGGCAGCCATGCATAGCGTGTTTGGCAGACATCATGGGGCACAGTGGCATCAGTCGCTCTGCAGTTGTCGTAGGCCCCCACTTTTCAAACTTCTGCTGCAATCGATAGCCACCCTGATGCAAGACACAACATGTGGGCGCAGTGGCCCGCATGCAAGACGTGTTGCTTCCACCTGGGTACCTGGGTGTGACTGTGACGCCAGCAGTGTGGCAGCTTGAGCAGTGTCTGCAGGCTGCAAGCTGCACACTACTCTAATTCGCGTGTGCTTTTGCAGTGTTTCCAGCTTTTTGCCGCTGCGCAGCTTGGCTAAGGCCTACAGGTCTAAGCCCCATATGGCATGTTTTGCACTGAGGCTTGAACTCATGGCCATCATGCACTCTGCTGCATGTCTAGGCAAGACTTCTAGAACGCCCTGGTGTGGGCTGTTACAGATAGCAAGCGCATGGCTGGCGTGTTCTTCTGTGGAATCTGGTGTCTGCAATCCTTCATGCTGTGCATGTGCAGTTAGCACAATGCTCACTGACTGTCAGTAGCAGCAAGCAGCAGCGTGTATGTGTAGATGTCTTGTGCAGCAGGCCACGCTACACACAGGCGCGCTTGCATATCATGCAAATGTTGCGGTGATAGCATACATTGTCATGCGTGTTGCCCCCTGGTATGCTCGTGGGTGTCGACCTGTGCCATGACGTGGCAGCAGCTGCCGCTGTTGCAGTTACGGACAGTCGCTTAGCAAGGGTACATATAACGTTCGACATCGGCCCTCTTCTGTCCTTCGGGACATCTGTTAAAATTGGAACGATACAGAGAAGATTAGCATGGCCCCTGCGCAAGGATGACACGCACAAATCGGGAAAAGGTTCCAACGTTGTTTTGCCCCCTGACCTGGCTACCCCATGCTGTTTTACGTGTGACGCCTGTTCCAGGACCGCCACAATGCTTGCCCAACGTCTATGTTTCAATGTAGAACCTATATGCAAAGAGCAAGCCTTGACGCCAGGCAGCACGAACTGCTGCGCAGCTGCACCGCTAGTACCGCACTGCAATGCTGGAATCACGTGTGCATGCACTCCCTGCGCCCCGCTCCCGGTGTCCTCCTGTGACAGGCACTGAATCAGTGCGACCGTCCGAAACTCTGTTACATGCTGCTCCCTTTCCCATCAACCACTGCACCCAGCCGCTGCTGTAGCAGCACAGCAAGAACATCACATGACAACTGAGCCTCATCATCATCATCATCATGTTACCCATTAAGCCATAGCATCAACGCCATCGGCCCCGCGCCCCTCAGGAGCGGAAGAAAGAGGGAGCACTGCTCCATTGTGTTTGCAATTATTACGCACATCCCAAGCTTGGACAAGATACTCAGCAATGCTCCTAGATATCACTCGGCACACCCCCCTACTACCCCAAATATCATCAGAAACAAAACGCAACAACTTAGTGGATACATCAGTCAACGATAACACATTGCGCAATTTTTCAGCGCCGCCAGCAACATCACGCAAAACAGACCGAATTTCATCAAGCATAGTATCCCTCTGAGCAGAAGTAGCGGGACAATCAAACATCAGATGTGACAAAGACTCAACACCCCGACCACAAGCAGGACATGCTGTGTTAGAATCAGCTCTGCTGCCACCATAACGACTGGTACGCTCATGCACACAAAGACAGCCCATTCGAACACGCATCAGCAACTCAATACCACGCGTTGGCGCATCAGAACACAAAAAGGGCCTAGCCCTTTTAAAACACATGGTATCAGCATGTGTAGGGTGCACATGCGTGATGTAACGGCTCAAAGTAGAGTGCTGCAGTGATTCACAAACAATTCTGTCTGCATGCAGCTTCCTGACCTGACGGTTGATGTGATTCTTGCACGCATTAGCTCGATCAGCCGCCGCCTCAACATCCACACCATACTTGCAAAGCAAACTCTGCACATACTTATGCCAAGGTGTCACCGCAACAGCACCACTAGACAACTGAGCCTGTGATGACAACTGAGCCTGTGTGCATATGTATGCACGTGTAGCAACAAATCGCTCAAGTGGTACATCCAAGAACACAGTACTCTTTCTTCCGCTCCTGAGGGGCGCGGGGCCGATGGCGTTGATGCTATGGCTTAATGGGTAACATGATGATGATGATGATGAAGAACACAGTACAACAACAAATTATCCTGCGCCTCAACGCTCCCACCCGCAGAGACTGTTCTGCTTGTCTTAACCCCTGTCCAGAGAGACTTGAATTCGACTGCAGCTCACAGCTGAACACGTTTGACATGCTAACTCACAAATTGAACTGCACCTGGTGAGAAGCCAAGCTGCTACAGCAGCACAGCCAAGCGCATATTGTAGCTTATCGCAGTGCAAGTGAATTGCTGATCTGATAAGGAAACCACCAGCAGCTGAACGTGCGCTGCTGTCGCACCATATATATGAGGCGAATGAACACAGAATGCGCAGCCATGTCTCAACCCGACATGCTACGCAAACACAGCTGCATGAATAGGAGCCCTTGCCTGTTGCAAGCAGAGTATGGTTAATGTGTGTCATGGTCACGATGTGTAAACGCTGCACGTCAGAATCGAGTACACCAGCACAGTAATGCCACACTGCTTTCCCAGTAAGTCTCTGCAAATCAAATGACAGCGACAATGCGATCTTGAGAGGGCCTGTACCAGGACCGGCTTCCAAAAACAGATACCATCGAAGTAGCTACTACCACCAAGGTTCTAAAAACTAAACCCGCTGGCGCCATCCTCCACTTCGGGAGGCTTAGCCGTCCAGCAAGCGTCCAGCGTGCACTGCCGCTTCTTGCTGCTGCTGGGGTCAACAGCAGAGCGCTTGATGCGCCTGCCTCCACTGGCAGCGGCAGGAGCACCTGCTGCTGCTGCTGCTGCTGCTGCTGCTGCAGGCTCTGGTGCGCCTGCCTCTCCCTGTTCACTGGCCTCACCCTGCTCCTCTGCTGCACCAGCAAGCTGCTGCTCCTGCTGCAGAGCTGCCTGCACTGCAACTGGCTGCTGCCACTGCTGCTGCTGCTGCTGCTCCCACCGCTGCGGTTGTTGCTGTGGCTCCCACCGATGGTGGTGTTGGTGGTGGTGGTGCTGCTGTTGCTGCTGGTGGTGGTGAGCCTCATCCCCGCCCAGCCGCCCAACCCCCATCGCCATAACACCACCGAACAAGCCATCACCTGCCTGCTGCTGCTGCTGGCTGTGACCGCCATGCGCTGCAAATGTCAGCGGCGTCAGCTGCCTCTCCCCAAACCTGCTGAGCTTCCTGCCGCTACCGCTGCCACCACCAACCTCGCCAGCAAGCACAGGCGAGTGATGCACCTGCTGCTGCTGCTGCTGCCTTGGTGAAACGCCATGTGGCTGCCCACCCATGCGTGCATGCTGCAGCATCATCAGCAGCGGTGAGTCAGCAGAATCACCCCTTGCTGCTGCTGCCATCCCCAGCCCTGCTGGTGAGCCCCCACCATGCACTGCTGCTGACATGTTGAGCACCCTCACAGGGCTGTCCCTGTTCAGTTGAGGGCTGCTGAATCCCTGGACCCTGCCTGGCATCCCTGCTGCTGCAGCCAGTGCTGCGCTGCGGCTATGCTGCTGTGTATGGCTGCTAGGGCTTTGCATGCCCTCAGCTGCAACAGACAGCAGCTTAGATAGGTCACCCAGGGGTGCGCGGTCTGTGCCGCCAAGCAGCAGCTCACCAGGCTTGAGGCCAGGCAGCAGCAGTGCTGCCACACCACCAGCAGGGGCGACTCGCTGCTGCTGCTGCTGGTTGTGATGGGGATGTTGCGGGCGTGTTGGAGACTGAACTGTAGGCTCCTGAGAGACATACCCATACTGCTGCTGCTGCTGCTGTGAGGCGTCACAGGCATCATCTGGCAGTGAAGCTGGCACCACATCTTGCGGCAATGAGCACGGCACCATATCCACATCACCAAACGCAACTCCTGCAGTGTCATGCATGTGCGATGTCCCTGCGCCACCCGGACTCCGCAGACCTGCAAGTGGCGCGACCTTGGCTGCTAGCTCATCTGCTGCTGCTGCTGCTGCTGTCCTGCCCCCAGCTTTCCACAGGTTCTCTTGAGGCAGGAATGACGACCTGTGGGGGGTGCCTGCAGACTCCGCTGCTGCTGCTGCTGCTGCAGCCGCACCGTCAGCAGCCTCATCATCGCAGTACACTTCAAACTCATCTTGCAGCAGCCTGCAGCAGCTGCTGACCTCACCCCCACCAAGCAGGCTCGCCATCAGGCCCCTGCCAGCACCAGCACCTGCGCTTGCGCCTGCTGCAGCTGCATTTGCAGCAGCAGCTGCTGCTTGCGAAAGCAGCAGGCTGCCCAAGCCTTGCTGCTGCTGCTGCCGCTGCTGCTGCCGTGCATGACCGGTCCAGCGTAGGCTGTGCTGCAGGCGCTCTGCTTCTAGGGCTGCTTGCTCAGTCTGCCGCTGCTGCCTGATAGGGCTGGGCAGCTCCCAAGGTGTGCTCAGCTCCACCTTGCCACCGCGTTTGCAGGTAGAGGGCTGAGTGCCTGTGCAGGGTGCAACCTGCTGCTTCTGCTGCTGCTGCTGCTGCTGTTCAGTCAGGCCGTAGTCAGGCTCGGCTGCTGCTGCTGCTACTGCCGCTGCTGGTGATGGCTGTGCTGCAGGCTGGCTGTTGCTGTTGCCTGGCGTGCTGGCTGGGCTAGGCGTGAGCGCCTTCATCCAGTTGACAAAGGCCTGCTGGGCTCCACCTGCTGCAGCAGCAGTACATGCGGGACTGGCGCGCTTGCCTGCAGCAGCAGCAGCAGCAGCTGATGCTGGGGAGGCGGTTACAGCTGTTGCAGTGACACGCTGAGCAGACTGCTGCTGCTGCTGCTGCTGCTTTGGCACGGGCTTGCTAGGATGACGGCGCTGTGTGTCAGCAGCAGCAGCAGCAGCACCGAGGCAGGCATCAGCTGCGTCTGGTGCAGCACCTGCTGCTGCCGCCTGCTGCTTTGCCAGCTTCAGCGCGGACAGCTGCTCAGAGAGCAGCAGCTGCCGCAGCCTTGGTGTGGTGTTCTTGCTAGCAGATGCACCAGCACGGCCCTGCGTACATCACAATGGAACACGAACAAACATTCAGGGCGCGCAAGCAGTGACTGGCTGGGTTACATCAAGAAGCAAGACGAAGCAGGGACAGGCAGCAACAATACACTGAGCATGAAGAACACCATACAAGCATACCCCAGTAAGCTACTGCTGCACTACACAGTTTGCCCTGCTAGTGCAATCTGGAGGGGCGTCTACCTCACTCACCGTGCTCTTCTTCTGCGCTGCGGGGGTCTGGCAGGCGTCACCACTGACTCCTGCAGCTGAGGCACCAGCAGCAGCACCAGCACCAGCACAAGCAGGAGCAGCAGCAGCAGCAGCAGCGCCAGTAGCGGCAGCAGCAGATGTAGCGGCAGCGTCTGCTGCGCCGGCACTGCGCCAGAAAGGCAGCTGCGGTGTAACAGGTGGTGAGCACATGCTGGCCTTGCCGCCACCAACACCACCACCAACACCACCATGCGTGGCGGTGCTGCCACCTGCTCCCTCTGCTGCTGCTGGTAGCTTGCCTGCTACTGCATTTACCGCCCCAGACTGCGCCCCATGCTGCTGCTGCCCGCCAGTTTCCTGTGCTGTCGCCTTATGCCTGTCAAAGCCTAGCCTGTCCCACAAGCACTGCTGCTGCTGCTGCCCCTCATCCGCAAACAGGTAGTTGCAGTGGTTGTACGTCTGCTGGTAGCGCGCGTTGCTGCGGTCCATCGACCACACGCGCAGCGTGGCATCGTCTGCGGCAGTAGCCAGCTGGCAGTGGTCCCCAGGGCACCACGCTACTGCGGTGACCTCGCCACCGTGGCCTGGCAGCGTCACTGGAGGCAGCGACGGCTGAGACACCTGAGGGCAGAAGCACAGCAGACACACGCCAAGATGCAGCAGGCAGCAAAGGGTTGACGGACAAAGCCATCGTGAATGTACAACGTGCTGTGTCCGACCCGCATGCTGCCATGTGCAGCTGCAGACTGCGTTGCAAAAGCATTGTTGTTGTGTGCATGCATCCAGCAAACCACGCAATACTGCTGCTGCTGTTGAAGATGTCGGGGCTCTCCCCCCCTCCAGGCCGGTCACTCACGTCCCAGATGTAGGCGCGCTTGTCGCTGCTGCCGCTGAGCACGTGCTGCCCGCAGGGGCTGAAGCAGGACTTGACGCAGAAGCTGTCGGTGCGGTGGCCCGTCAGTGTGGCCAGAGGCGGTTGGTCCAGTGCTGCCAGGCTGTACAGGTAGTGGCAGCTGTCGATGGACGACACCAGCAGCATGTCGCCTGCGGCAGCAGGTGCGACACACGCAGGGGAAGGGCAGCAAGCGCAACGGTGCAGGTGTGAGTAGGTGAAGAGCATCTGTTGAAACCGTCTGCACATGCGCAACTGGCAACATTCTGCACGAGCAAAGATTAGGAGCAGACATGGTGGCAGCTGCGAAGGATTAGCAAGAGAATGTAAACACACACAGGGCAGCTGGCAAGCCCATGCTATCTGCTGAAGCTGCCGAGTGACATGCCGCACGTGTGCGCACCTGCTGGTGACAGCGCCATGCTGCTGATGCCTGCAGGCCTGCTGCTCCTGCTGGGGCAGCTGAAGCCCATCCAGCACGCGTCACCAGCATCATCACCACCGCCAGCAGCAGCGCTGCCCTTCCTGCCGCCCCCTGACCTGCTGCGCCCTGAGCCGCTGCTCTTGCGCCCAACCCCAGCAGCAGCAGCAGGGCTGCCGCGAGGTGGCAGTGTGATGTCGCCTGTGGCTGCAGACAGGCGCCGCAGGTCCCACAGCTTCACCACACCATCCATGTCGCTGCTGCTGATCATGGTGTGCTCGTTGCGCACAAACAGCAGAGACGTGACGCTGCGGCGGCAGTTGCCAGGCCCCGCGGCACCTGCAGCGCCCCTGCTGGCTGTGCTCCTGCCGGTGCCTGGCCTGCCTTGCTTGCTGGCACTGCCGGGTGCTGCTGCTGCTGCTGTTGGGCGGTGCTGGCGCGCTGGTGCTGTGGCGATGTCGATGCGCATGATGGGCCCGAGCTGCATGCGGCGCTTGGCTGCCGACCACTTGCTGGGAGTGCGCAGGTCCCACAGCAGGATGCCGCCATCACGCGAGCCTGATGAAGTGTTTGAAAGGCATAGAAGCGAGTAGAGAGCAACTTTTACAAAGAGAGGCAAGGGTGTCAACCCGGCTCGCTTTGGGTGAGTCACCTCCCTGCTGCTGTGTCATGCTTTGGAAGCATACTGCAGAGGTAAAGAATTGCATGCATGGTGGTGGCTATGACAGCAGTGATGGGCAGTGGGCAGCGCTGCAGCACCCACCTGAGGCGAACACGTCTGGCATGGTGCTGTGGGGGCAGACTGCCTTCACGCTGCCGTCATGTCCTGCGCAGTACACGCGCAGCCTGCCAGCAGCGGTGTCCCACACGCCCACGTGCTGGTCGCCTGACGCGGTGTACAGCACTGAGTCATTCTGCACAGCAGGACAGCAGCAGAGGCGTGCTCAGCATGTGTGCGACAGAAGTTGCACGGCTACACCACAAACCAAGCGGTGCATGCTGCTGGTGCAATGAATCAAGTTCAGTATCTCATGCTCCAGTAGTGCCACGGTTCTCCTTGCCTCATGGGTAGTTGCTCTGCAGCTGTGCACACCACCAAGCGTTTGCTCCAAAGCCGATATTGACCAGACACTCCCTGCCCACCTTGGCCCAGGCCATGTCAAAGATGGTGTTGTTGTGTGCCAGCCACTTGGCGCGTGGTGGCCTGTCATGATCGGTGTACAGGCTGGTTGGCAGCACCTCAGCGCTGGTGTCAACAATAGACACGCAGCCCTCCTCATCACCGACCGTCAGAAACTTGCAGCCATTCACCACCTGTGTGCAGAGCCAGACAGACAATATGCTTCAGCTCTTTGAGTAGTGCTGCTGCTGCTGTGGTACTAATTTGATGAGCACGATGTTGAGTGTATCACTGCTGCTGCTGCTGCTGTTGCTGTGGGAGGCAGAACAAGGCGTCTGCATGCAGCCAGTTTGAGTCCCTGCTGCTGACCTGGTTGAACGTGATGGAGTAGGGTGGGCAGGGATCCCCATCTGGGTCGACACGAATGACTCCAGCATGCTTGGCTTGGCAGGTGAAGGCGTGGCAGAAGCTGCTAGGGGCGTAGGCACCTGCAGCAGGAGATCAGTGGTCAGTTACTGCAAAGCCTGCGCTATACATATGATGATTCAGCGATCCATACATACGTCTGCGACCCAGGAGCTCTGTCTCCAGTAGGCATGGCAGCAAGCCCTTGCTGTACGCCATTCAGAGGCGATGGCTGCCTCCACACTACTGAATATGTTTACTGTGTTTGTTGTAAAACGTTTTCGGCCATACACGAATCCAGGGCGATTCAAGCGCTGCTGTTGCAAATTAGTTTGGTTGATTGTGGCAGCCGATGACAAACTGAGCAAGTCTAAGTGCTATGGACTGGAAATTAGGGGCCTATTGAAACGTTTGCGTGAGGGAAGGCCGGAGCTGAAGGCACTGTATGTTTCTGCCCCACCTTTCGAACGATTTTGAACTCGTAACAACCCTATCGAGGGTCGTCCTGACACCGAGCCTCATACTTGGCTAATAGGTGTTCAAAGCTGATTGAATTTGTCAGGCATCGACAAATCTAGGCCACATCGAGTAATCTCACCGGAGCGGCCGTTCGAATCAACAACACATCTGGTGATGCAACTTGCACCAGATATCGCCTTGCACCAGTGCCTGACTGTCGCAACATAGGTAACCGGTTCCTAAAAATGTATTGTTTCTGCACTGGCTGTATCGGCACGCGCCTGTACAGCTTTGTTGAGTGGTGGTACACGTGCAGTGCTGCATCACGGTTGAAGGGTCAATGATCCCCCAACGCAGATGCTCTGACCATCCTGCTAGCGCCGCTTGATTTTGTCTGGTGACGATCTTTTGGATAGTCTTCACCCAGTAAAAAGGCAGTGGATGCTCCAAAGTGTGCAGACACTAGCTCTTCACAGATGCAGCGCTGGCAGAGACACTCACAGTGTGAGCAGTGCTGCTCAGCGACAGCCTGGTGTGAGCTGTGTGGTGAACTCTTGAGTGACTTCTGCATCATACCAGCACTATGACTGCTGATTGACCCCTGGCAGCTGCGGGTGGCAGTGGTGGCTGTAGTCCAGCTGTCTTGCCCACATGCTGCACCAGAGCGGGACGTTAAACACGTGGCGCGGTGGTGATGACGGACGAACAGTGGCCGAAAGGTTGCAGGTTCGATTCTGAGCCTAAGCAGTATGTCCCTGGACTCAGGGATACAGTCGGCGCAAGCCGAAGGAAGGATGCTGCTAATGTCTTCGCGACTCTCCGCAGGACTCCGTCGATTGCTGGCTATATACACACCGGCCCTGCTAGGTATGCAGTCCACCGTATGGGGTGATTCCCACATGCTGCCTAGTAAGAGGTGTAAGGGTCTGGGTGGTCTACCTTACACGAAAATAGAGAGAATAATCAGTCTGCTTTCCGCCTCCCCAGTGGGTGAGGCGCGGGTGCCGATGCCGAAAGGTATGGCTTACAAGGATTTATTATTATTATTATTATTATTATTATTATGCTGCACCAGTGACAAATTAGTTTATAAACTGCTGCCAGGTGCACTATGCTGTTGCCTGTCCAGTGCAGCTCCCCTACCTTAGCAGACCTTTCCTGTTTTGTGATATACAAGACAGGCAACAACAGTCAGAACTGCGTACATGCAGAAGTACATGCGAAGTTCTAGAAGATCCCTGCAAACGGCTGTCAGCACAGTGCGCCACAACTCCAAACACAACCTCAAAAGTTTGCCAGAAATACGACCTGCACTTATGTGAACAGCGGCGACAATGTGACTCCCAGTGCATGCTGCACAAAACACGCCACGGTCAACCTTCAACTCGCAAATTCTACACACTGCACTGTACGCCTTTGCAGAGCCAACAACACCACATCAGCATGCCCTCCGGCCATAGTAGAAGAGCAGGGGCATCAGACCAGCCCACTAACGCAACAACAAGAAAATAGCTCATCATAGCTCAAAGCCTGAACACCGCAAGAAACAATGCGTATACGCTGACTACTCAGCCAGTCAGCACTTCGCCTCCTCGACTTGTGAGATATGATGATCTCATGCATGAAAGGACAGGAATCTGAGGCAGCCGCTGCCTGGGATACCTCTGAGCATATATATGTAACTGCAAGACAGATCTGTCCGCTCACAGCAGGTAAGCCGCATCAGCACAATTCTGTTAATTGAACATGGCATCGTACCATTGGTAGCAGACGGTCTGCTGCTGCTTGCTGCACAGACAGCATAAGCACTTCACAATTTGTTGCACAACGCTTGCCTCCCCGTAAAGTAGATAATGTTGCGTACCCTGGTTGTGGCTCATGTTTGCCGCAAAGCTTGCAGCTGCTGACTGCCGCATAGGCTATGCTGCATAGCTGTAGACTAAGGTGATGCAGCGGGAACAACTAGCTAGGCTATGCCGCATAGGCGATGCATTGGGAACAGCTAGCTGCCATCGCTGCTGTTCTGGCAGCTGCCTGCTCACCGACCTGCTGTGCTGTCAGGCTTAGGTGCGCAAACGCGCTGCCTGTTGGCACACGCAGGTCAGCCATGACCTTGAGCACCCACCGCGCAACATCTGGCATTTTCCTAACACGACAGCCACTCTTGGACACAATCTCGCCACTGCTCAGGCTGCTGTCCACCTGCTGCAGCAGGTTGAGCATGGCCTGCATGGTTGTGCTGCTGGCACTGGCAAAGCAGATGACATACCACTCCATGCCTAGCCTGCTGCAGGCCTGAGCTAGCGTGATGCGCCCTGTGGCTGGTGCTGCCGCTGCCGCTGCTGCTGCTGCTGGCGCTGATGGTGGTTTGGGAGCTGCTGCCTCCGGGTCCTCCCATGATATGCTGTGGATGGTTTTCGTGGCCACCTCATCCAGGGCATCCACTGCCTGCTCCGCAACACGCTTCACCCTGATGGTCCGCAGCAGGTCACTGCCTGGTGCCTGCATCACCCTGCCATACTCCTCAACCTCCGAGTTCAGCATCCCGTCAACCTGCAGCAGGCGGCAGTCGTAGACGTCACAGCAGTAGGGACCCTAAACTATAGCTCAAGTGCCGTGCTCAGGTGGCGGCATTTTATGGCTACAAAACAGGTGCTACGGTTGAGTTACCCAGTCACTGGTTGACTGTGCTGCCTCTTGTCACTATGAGGTGGTGCACCTGTAGCTAGGTGTGCACCCATCAGCAGAATGTGACTAGCACTTGCCTGCACAGCAAGCACTGTGCACACGTCATGCCGGCAGAGCGCCCTGCTGCAGGCTGCAGTGCAGTCGCAGCGCAACTGACCTTGTTGATGCAGACCAGCACTGGCCGTGCTGCCCGGCTGCGCCTGCTGCCACACCGCCTTGTGCTGCATGGCTGCCTCCGTGACGCCCTGCAGCGCTGTTTGCACGCCGTCCCTGTCATTGGAGCCCGCTGCAGCCACCAGCACCACCACCGCATCCAGCATGCTGCTGTGGGTGGCGACGGCCTTCTTGACCACCTCATAGTTGGCGCTGTCGGAGTGGGGGAAGTCCAGCACGTCCAGGTTGCCCAGCCTGTACAGGGCGATGTCCTGCGTGCGCGTGCGGCCCCATGCGCCGGTGGGCAGGTGGAGCAGGCCGCTGACCAGCGTGGACTTGCCCGCCTTGCCCTCGCCAACCACGCCAACCGTCAGGCGCTGCATGAGCGACTTGCGCATCTTGTAGTGCGCGCATGCACAGGCGACCTGCAGGTGGAAGCGGTGGAAGCAGCAGCGGCAGTGGCATGGAGACTTCAAGCATGGCACTACAACAACAAGAGTTTGAGCACTGGCATACACAGGTTAGTCGTTGAAAGCTGGCTGCTGTGCATCAGGTGGCTGCTAGACAAACCTATGTGGTGGGCTCACTGCTCATGCTGAGAAGCTTAACTAACAAGTGCTTTTCCAAGGGCACGGCACGTGACGCGACCTGTCATACAGTGTGATGACCTGGGCGCTCTGGATGATGATGGTTTGTCACAGAACACACTGCATCAACCTCATGTTGCATTTCCGGCGAAAAATGCCTCGAACATTGCGGCCAACCGGTGCACACACACTTCCTGCAGGAGTCAGCTGACTCTAGGTCTGGGCAGCCCGCAGTTGCCTGCAGGCCCCTTTGCGCAGGTGCTATGATTCGTGACGTATAGATCACCTAAGGTATTTGGTCTTCGCTTCAAGCGCATGATAACTTATTCGTACCAGTGGTACGTTGTCTGGCACAAAACTGCTGGTCTGAAACAGCTCAACTCACCATGACAACGAGTTGCTTCTGGCTGTTGATTGTCAGCTCTTTGTGTGCCTCATTGCCAAGGGCAAGTCCTGCTGACTCGGGAGCCAGTGCGCACTGGATCAAGCTGCCGTAGCCCTTTGATGGGGAGCTGCGCCAGAAGTCCTGCGAGAGGCACAGCGCGGTAGCAGTGCCTGGGTACTTGGGTGCCATAAAAGCAGTCTCAGTCCCCGGGCAACTTACACGTTGTGTACATATAAGGCAGTGGCCTCAAGAGCACCTTAGCACCCATTACACAGCGCAGCAAGACATGCACGCAGTGCCAGCAATGCAGGGCAAGCAGCGAGCTGCTGCAGCGTATATGCCAAAGCCGCAATGCAGGCATGTTGATTGTTTGGCAAGGCAATTGGCAGCGAGGGCAATACTCATGAAAGCAGTGTGCCAACAGGCGTCCCTCTTGCATGGTACAATACATCAATGACAGTGCCGAGATATGTTGGATGTATGGAGCTACAAGGGAGGGTTTCACACCATTCGGCCAGCGATGTGTCAGATGCCATGGCTGTCGTGCTTGGCAGGCAGTGAGCTGCTGCCGCCTCACCTGCTGATTGAACTTGCCGCTCCTGAACAGCTGCAGGTCTGCCTGGGTCACCTCGCCTGCCTTGGCCAGCGCTGCCAGCGTGCCCTCCACTGCTGTGAACACCTCCTGCTCCAGCTCGTGTGTGGAGCCACTGGACACATCCAACCGCAGGCCCTGGCCCCGGAAGTACTGATGCAGCAGGACCTGGTCAAGCAGCTCACGGTGGAACGCTCCGGCGATGCAACAGCCGCCAGCAGATGTTCGCACTATTCTTTGAACCACCAGTTTGCTAGCAGACCTGTGCCGAAAAAGCTGGTTACAAAAACCCCACAAAGGACCAAAGGAGCAAGCACCAAACTACCACCTGCTGTGAATGGCACGGCAATCGCTGCTCCAACAGCGGCTAACCCAGCACCCAGCGTTGCCAATACTCCCATTGAAGCCAGGTTTATCCACAAGCTGGACTTGAAGGACGTGCTGGCAAGGCCGATACAAAAGGCTGTGTCTATAAGGTGAGCTCTGTAGAGCCTGCAATGAGTGTGCATAGCAGAACAGCAGCAGTCAGAACATCAACCAATCACCAAAGAGTCGCGTTTCGGAGAAGCACTGTCGGATGCAGCAATCTGTTACGTTGTTACGACCCAATTCAGTCGTTGCAACCAGGCATGCTGCCAATTAACTTGGCTGCTTGAAGCAGCAATGCCCTGGCACATGTGTACACCTAATGACTGTGCCGCTGCTCACCTGTCAGCGCTGTTGGCCGCATCTGTGAGCCTGAGCGGTTGTGCGCCAGCTTTTCGAACGCTGCCGATATGTACTCCTGCCTGCTCTTCTTGATGTCGTCCACTGTGTAGCAGCACTGAGTATAAGACGCGTAGAGTGGAAGCGTATTCAAAAGGAGGTTTGTTAACCAATGATCAGCCTGAGGCCCAGCGTAAGCTGTTGTAGACCGCCTACGTCGCAAGGCCCGCGTAGTTCTAACATGGCAGTACAATGTCACATTGACTGCCGCGTGTCTCACACGGACGTGTGAGTCACAAGAGTAATGTCTAATCGTCCACTACATGGATGGTAACAGTTCCTGTTACAGGCCTCCCCCATCAGGAACTTTGACTGTCCTCAGTCAATACGCTGAATAGAGACCAAGTTGGCAATGAGCAACGCTCTGGACAACTGCACTGATAACACAGCCAGTACAGCAAGCAGCTTATGGCACGCAGCCCAGCTACTAACCAACAGCCTTACAGGCGCGCATACAATCGGGGATTTATGTTGAGAATTCCCTCAAATCTACAAGCCGAGTTGAGTGGAGTCCGCGTAGTGCACTAGAGGGCAGGTCACATCACGTGCTTTCTCCATCGACGAGATACAGTCCTAGCCGTTACGGGCGTACAGACCAAACTCAACAGAAGTACAACAATGTACTTAGATTAGACAGGTAGCATGCAGCTATGTCTGAAAAGATAGTAATGTCACGAGAAGTTCACCAAGAACATGCCAGAGGCAAAGTGACAATCAGCAAGCAGTAGCACATCACTAAGAGATCATTTGTGACGACGCTTGCTTATAGCAGCATTAACAGCTGGCAAAGCAGCAGCCTGTGCTGAGCGCTTGTTCTTGCGCTGTTTCTTGTGTGGTGCTGCGACTAAGCGCATGCCAGACTGGGACTGCACAGCAGACCAGCACTCAGAGACTTTCTCTGGGCAATTAGCACAATTGGCTTGTGGCTCCCAGGTGTTGTGCTCAACACCATAGCCAAGCCACTTCACAAGAAACTGTAGCTTGCCATGACCCACAAACCTGTGGCTCTCAATCTGCTCTACCTCATACTCCATTTCACCATCGATCATGGTTGGTGGCGGAGGAGCCACAGTGGAGGTACCAGGAGAAACTGGTTTGAGCAACGAGATTTGGAACACGTTGTGTACCTTGAGATTACTTGGCAGCTCTGGCCGAAAGGCTACTGGATTAATCTGCTCCAGCACTTTGAAAGGACCGATCCACCTAGGCAGTAGCTTAGGTGATCCTTTGAACTTCAGCTTGATGTTCGCAGTGCTCAGGAAAACTGAGTCACCTACTGCAATGTTCATTTCACGCCGCCGCCTGTTAGCAGCAACTGCCTGCCGCTGCTGAGCAGCATGCAGCGCAGCTTTAGCGCTTTTGACAGCAGTCAAAATGGATTCTGCGCGATCAGCAGCAGAAACACAGTCTGGAACATCAAGGCGTCCTTTCCCTCTCAAAAGCTTGTCTAAGGGTAGATGTGGGCGCCTGCCGTAGCTCAGTACGAAAGGTACTGCTTGCACAGATTCCTGCCAGGAATCATTGATTGCAAACTCAACTAACGGCAGCAGCTTCACCCAATTGGACTGCGAAGGGTCAACATAATGACGCAGCATGTCCTCCATGATGCGATTCACTCGCTCTGTATTGCCATCACTCTGCGGGTGATAGGCAGTACTCATGGAAGCAGAGACACCAAGGGTGCCACGCAGACACTGCCAGAACTTGCTAGTCCAGATATAACCTCTATTGGACACCAGTTCATCAGGCAGGCCATGATGCTTGACAACAGCATCGAGGAAGATATCCGCGACCTGTTCAGCAGTGATATCCTTGCGGCAAGGCGCAAGGTGCACCATCTTAGACAGCCTGTCCACAAAGACAGCGATGGAGTCATGATTACTCTCTGTTACCGGCAAATCTGTAACTAAATCCATGCCCACTGACATCCATGTGTCAGCCGGCACCGGCAGTGGCTGTAACAGCCCTGCAGGTTTCATGTTCACATGCTGGCAGGAGCTGCAAGCAGCAACATAGCGCCGCACAGCAGCAGCCATACCAGCAGGCCACCAAAAGTACCGCCGCACTTTAAGCAATGTTTTAGTGCGGCCAGCGTGTGCGCTGTAAAGAGTGTCGTGACACTCCTGAATGGCAGCACGCTGCAGATCTGCATCAGCAGGCAGCACGAGTGCGTCACCCCTGAAGTACAGACCATTCGTGAATGTCAAAGCAGCAGTATTGGTAAGCGTGAACCATGGGTCCAGCTTATACGCGGCTTTAACGCGCTCCACAAAGGAGAGCGAGTCCGACAGGGACTGTAAAGGAGTGAGGACAGCAGCAGCTGTACCCGCGCGGTGGCCAATCCTCCTTTGGGGCGGGGAGGGATGTAACGGCCGTGCAGCAGCCGTTCATATAGCGAAATCCTGGTGGGTAGACATCGTCTTTTGGAGGTCCCGTAACACACGGTGCCCGGGGTGGCCTCCACGAACGCTTTCTGCTGCCCAAACGGGGAGTCGCCTCTCTGGATTCGATCAAGCCAGCTCGTTGCTGAAGTGCACATGGTGTGTATTTTGCGTGCACGGTCCACAAGCTTGCCCACGCCAACCTCCCTCACCAAGCCCATCACTGCCAGCAACTGCCCCAGTGCCTCCTCGTCTGCCTTGCTGCTGCCCTGGGCTGTGGCAATCTGCCTCTTCAGATCCTTGACGCTTTCACGTATCTGATTGGCAGCTGCAGCAACGTCGGAGCTCAATGCCGAACCCTCACGAGCTGCCGCCTTGAGCACCTCACCCATCTCCTGCTCTAGCTCCTTAATCTGGCCCCTGCAAGGCGCGAGAACAGACAGCAGTAGCTGGACATTCTGAAACAGCAAATCTGGAATTACGCCCTGTGTTACAGATGCCTGCGTTGAACCACACAGTGCAAGTGCAAGGTGTTTGTGCCACATGCATGCTGAGCATGTGCTGCGTTGCCGCTGCCGGCTGCAACTCACTTGAGGTACACTGTTGCTGGCTCTTTCTCCCCCACAAACAGGCTGCGCACAAACACGTGCTGGTACAGCTGAGGCAGGGGCACGTTGGCAATGAAGCTGGTGTGGCGAGTCTCTGATGCCGCCGGCCAGCCAGTCTTGGGGCGGAGCAGCTTCAGCTCACACGCTGTGGAACCGTAGCTGCTGTGCAGCTTCAGCAGCAGCTGGGGCTGCTCCTGCAGGCTGGCAGGCACCCTCCCAGCCAGCACCAGCCGGAAGCTTGGCCCGTCATCAGCCAGCAGCTGGCGCTGAATGTCCTGCAGGGGCTGCCAGTGCTTGCCCGGCACAGCCAGGGACACCTTGCAGAACTGCAAAACAAGGCTGGGAGCTGCAGAGGCAGCAAGCCAAATGCCAACAGGCGGGAGGTTACAAACCTTTTGCTGAACTTCTGAATGCAGATGCATCTTGCCATATATATGGCCAGAAGCCCAAGTTGGACAGCCCAAGTTAAACAGGCTAGGCTGCCACTGGTATAAGCGGGGCTCAGGGCATGCTGCCTTGCGCACAGCGCACAGTGTGTACTGCCTGCTTGTTGCTGACGGCATGTACATGCGCACAGCCATGGTTTTCACTTTAAAGGTGAAGATCATTTTGGCATGCGATACTCAACAACCGCAGTACTAGTAGTACTTGTGCCCTTGCCTTGTAGAGTGATCTTCAGTGCCACAGTTGAAGCGTTCTCGGCCAGGTTGCTGAACTTGACATAGTGCTTGATGCTGCTGACATCAAGGGCTATCATGCGGCTGAAGTCTTCATCATAGCTGCGCTGTGCTGCAGTTGGCTGCCGCTCTGTTGGTGCACTGGGCAGCTCACTGGTATATGCTGCAATGCTGTGCACGTTGAAGGCCTCAGGGAGGGTCAACTGTGACTGCGGGCCTGGCACGGTGCAGCTGGCCAGCAGATCAAGGGGCTGCGGGCTCAGCTCTGCCAGTGTGCTGTCTGACCCTGGCTGACTGGGCTGCATCACCCTGCCAAAGTAGCCGGCTGACGCCTGGGAGCAAAGCTCACTGCAGGCACAACAAAAGACAAAGTGTTAGGGCAGGGACAGCCATGACATTGCTGGAGTGTTATGTTCAAGAGGTGCAGTGACTGCACCTCACTGAGGTTCTTTGTGTGCAGATAGTGCCACTAGTAGTTTGTAGTGCGCGGCGCACCGAGCGCAGCGCACTGTAAACTACTAATGGCACTATCTGCACATAAAGAACTGGCAGAGCAAGGAGGCAGCCAAGCTTCTTTGTTGCAAATTGAGCAGAGGCTGCTGGCAGAGAGCATTATGACCTGCACTGCAGGTACCATGGCATGCACGTGCGTGTTACTGTGAATAAGTATGCAGCTGCGTACCTGCCATCGCTCCAGCTGCTGCAGCCTCTGGCCAGCTGCGAGAGGGCGCTGCACAGGCCTTCCAGCTTGAGGGAAGCAGCCTCCTCAGCACTGCTAAGGTAGTCCATCAAGTCGGTGAAAAGTGCGGTGGTCACACGCTGCAAGGGCAGCGAGCAAGGTTGTTGTTGTGACGCTGGATGTACAAAGCACAAGCCACTGCCATAACATGTCCGTTTGACCTGGGTTGAGCCGTTCAAGCCCAAAAGCGTGCACAACACTGACCAAGTATGGCTTGCAAGCCTTGCAATTGAATAATAATGATGCAGCTGCATGAGCAAGCCAGGATGCAGCTGCCAGCAGTGAGACCTCTGGCGCACACTTACCTGTGCAGGCTGGAATGTCCGTCTTCCGTCTTTTGGCTGTTGTGATGCCCACTGCAGAAACTCTGCCGTCTTCTGGCGCCATGGTGACAGCGCTTTTGTTGCATCCTTACGGCGCCCAAAGCTCCAGAAGCCGCCAGTAGTCCCTGCTGATTCATCAGCTGGTGCTGTGCTGCCTTCTGCCTGCTTGAAGCAGGTCAGCCTGAGAGCATCTGCCAGAGCAGTGCCCTTCAAGCTGCTGGAGATGCCGGGGTGGGGCAAGCCCTGGCCATGTGCTGCAGGGCTGCTGCTACTGCTGCTGCCTGCTGGCTCTGCTACCTCCTGCTGCCCTGGTGGCAGCTGCGGACCAAACAGCAGCTCAGGCACCTGAGCAGCCAGCAGGAACAGCCTGGGCACCACGTCATCAGGCAGCATGCAGGTGGTGAAGCACTGCGCCAGGCCGGGCCAGTGCTTGGCCAGCACCGGCACTGAGCTGGCCTGCAGCACGGGGGGGGGCAGCCGAAGCCGATGACAGTGCATCACCTGCTGTGTCCCTTGTTCCGCAAAGTTACCCATATTCCGCATGACAGATGCAGCCCACTGCGCTGCCACATGCCTCCTTCAAGGTGCCGCTCAGGCTGGCCACCGCGGTGATGATGATGGCTGCTGCAGCAGCTACCGCACCACCCAGGCCGTGCCCAGTGAAGACCAGCCTGTAGTCCTTGGCCAGCAGCTGCAGCAGCAGGTCCAGAGGCAGCTGCTGTGCCAGCTGCATGTAGCTACGCTGCACACACACCACCTCCAGCTGACCGTCGGAGCTGCTGTCCCCTGCGCTGGCGCCGTCCTTGAGGGCAGAGCTGCTGCTGCATGGTATGGAGTCAAAGTCCAGCTCAAACGCACCGTCTGCCATGCCCTCTGACGTTGGCACGGCCACGTACACCGTGTTGTCCTCGTGGCAGGGCACCAGCAGGTGGCTGACAACAGGGCCATGCATGAAGAAGCGGCTGCTGTCAGCTATGTCCCATAGCCCCGGGGACCTGCTTCTAGCAAGCGCTGCGCCATGGTACAGGCATCCAGCGCGCGTCCAATGGACACGGCTCTGCCATGCAGCTGAGGCCTGGCGTTGTGGGCTGCAGTGGCCAATGATCTAGAGCCGTTGTCGCTGCTGGACTGTCTGGGCTTGCGCCATATGTCATTCAACGCATTCGGCCAGCCCATTGGTCAGCTGTGGACGTGAACTAGCCTGCGGCACGCAGCGATCGATTCAGTAGGTGTTCACAGCTGTCACGACAGCTCTACAAACAGTGCAAGCACGTTATAGCACTGGCGTGCTTGTTGCATAGCGCAGTCTTAGGTAAAGGGAGAGTGACAGAACAGCTGCTCAGGTTAAGTAGGCGTGCTGTTCTCCGCTGACGTATGCCGTACAACAGCTACTTGTTCAGCTGGCAGCCACGTGCACCTGCTAGGGTGGCACCCCAAAACTGCCTTAGTGCCGCTCACTAGCATCTGCTAGCCAGCCAGCTGCTGTGTTTCTGTATATCATAGACAATTCGTTGAAGAGGCTCTAAGTACCGGCACAGCTGTTCTCACCTCTGATAAAGAGCACTTTGTCAGC
>CADDIJ020000855.1:0-86814 GCA_902809745.2 Tetradesmus lagerheimii | reverse complement strand
ACAACTGCAGGGCTGTGATTGGTCACTGACAGTGACTTACAAAACATGCTGCATATCTATATTGTGCGTAACATGGGTGCCGGACTACTCGATTCTATTGCTTTTTGTGTGCTGTTATTGCTACTGTGCAGTGGCCTGCTGACGATGCACTGGAGCCGCAGCAGCTGCTGGAGCTGGCGCAGCAGCGAGACACGCGCATTGCCCTCATTGCGCTTGATGGCACTTGGGACTGTGCTCGCAAGATGAAGAGCAGGTACCCACCAGGCCTGCTGATGCTAAAGGTGCCACCCCACTTGGCACTGCCTGACGCATCCCGGCAGCGGCAGCAGCAGTGGGAGCAGCAGCAGCAGCAGCAGCAGCAGCAGCAGGAACAGCGACCAGAGCAGCAGCATGCTGACCCTCAAGCTAGCAGAGGGCGGGAAGCACAGCAACAAGTTGTGGCAGCTGGCAGTGAAGCAGAAGCAGCAGTAGATGCGGCAGCCACCAGCACCAGCAGCACCCCTAGCAGCAGTAGAAGCAGAAGCAGCAGCGCCAACGGTCGAAGCTTAGGCTGCAGCAGCAGCACCAGCAACACTGATACGAATGGAATCAGCCACAAGCACCACCACCAGCACTTCCAGGGGCATCCTGCCTCTCTGTTCAGGCCGTTGCGCAAGTATCAAGGCAATGCGGCACAGAACGGCAGGGTGTGCACACTAGAAGCAGTAGCTGGGGCACTGCTTGCGCTAGAAGGTGACGAAGCTGTGTATGATGGTCTGCTGCATGCGCTGAAGCTGAAAGTGGATGCGATGCGGCGGCAGAAGCATATGGAGGAGGTGTACGGCACAACAGCAGAGGGTAGGGACAGCTGAGTTTGCCTGAACAGAGCTGGTGCTTGGGCACAGGAGAGCGAGCGTGATCATCTAAATTCATTGTGTGCAACAAAGCTCAGTTGTGTGTCTGCTTGTGACAAGTGTGGGCGTTGCCAGTGTTCCCAGCAGTTTTTCACACTGTTCTGCATGCTGTTGCCGCATGCTCGTGCAGGTGATGGCAACATGTGTTGGTGTCGTTTTGTCTAAGTACAAGCATGAATACATGCACCCTTTACAACATGAACAGTTGTGGGCTTCCTGGCGGCCACGATCACTTGGCGCACTGACCAGAGGGTGACCAGTGGGTGGCATGCGCAGCACATGTACACCCTGCAAATGTATGCCATAGTAGTAGTACATTCGTGCGTGTACACTTTTGAATATGAGCTACATGGTGCGAAGAGTGTTCCGGTACAATACGTGTGAGAGAGTGGTTTGTGACACAGCGTAGAAGCACGGAGATGCGCAAAGGGTTGTCAGATGTTGTCTGGATGCCCGAGAACCACGGTGGTAATACTGCAGGGCCGCTGCTGAGCTATCTACAGGTGCTGCTAATAATAGTATTACTCAAAAGCTGAAGAACTCTTCGTGGGTCCACAACATCCTGCTAAAGTGCTGCTGCTTTCACGTGCTGCTGCTTCACATGTCACGTGGCCTTCCTGGCGGTTTTGACAGTCGTTATGCGCGACCCTTGTGGTTGCACTTGGAGTGGCAACAGCACCGATCTACAACTATTATCGCCGCTTGTCGCTGGATTTTCATCGGTCGTCGCTTAACTGCTTTTTGATCTGCAACCTCGGAACGGGTCAGCAGTGCTTGCCATTCGCCTACGTTCAGCTAGTCTGATACTTTAAAAGTTCTTTAGTACCTTATATTAACTATTGAGTAAGGGAGCAAGAACATGCAGCACGCGGAGGTGAGCTGGAGCTCTGCAGCAACGCTGTGTTGCCGTCGGTTTGATCCATAGCTACCTGCATGTGCAGCCACAGCCAGCTTGTCTTAAACACTTATGTCAGTGCAGGGCTTGCCTTTGCGCAGTCGGGCAATACGCGATGTCACCGATCACAACCTGCATGAGGAGTGCTGCTCTGCTGCTGTGCTGCTGCTGCTCTGACTGCATGATGCTGCAGGGTAAAGCAAGGAGCCTGCTGGCGTTTGAGCTTGCGCTGGAGCACCCTGCACTCAGCTCCTACCCTGCAGTCCTATGCGCAGCAGCGCCTGTGTGCAAGGACTGGAGGCAGGCAGTGAAGCAGTGTGGCGCACGCAGCACACATGTGAGGCTTCACCTGGCCTCACGCAGCAACGGGGACATGCTAATAAAGGCAGCCAGCTTTGCCAGCTGGCTGACTAAGCATGCTGCCCTGATAAAAACCTTAGAAATCTATAACAGCAAGAGCGGGGTTGTTGCTGCGCCTGAAGAAGTACAGCGCTTGCAGGCGGCCATGCAGCTTGTGCAAGCAGCCTTTTTTGATTGCATGCAGCTCGAAGCTACCCAGTCAACAGCAAGCACAGCGACGGCTGCCACGGCAGTAACGGCAGTATCAAGATAGCCGCTTGTTTACATAGACGAGCACCTGCCCTACGCAAATCACCAGCAGCTGTCCCTGCAGTGGCCGCTTCTAGAACAGCCACAGCTGTGTCTGTCTAGCTTCGGTGCTTATGCACCAGGGGCTGACAGCGTGCTAGCTGTGCTGCCTGCGCACAATATCACACATCTAGGCTTCAACTTTTGGCTGAAAGTGTCACTGGTGGCAGAGCCTCAGGCTGTGCCGTCAGTAGATCTAGCGCGATTCAGCAGTCTACGGCACTTGGAGGAGTACTCGACACCATCCACGTGCTTACGCAACCTGGAGCATCTCAGCGGCCTCACCAAGCTCAACATCGTTGGATACAAGGATGTACAGGACAAGGATGATGCAGACACAGCACTGCAGCAGCTGCTTTCACTGCCGCTGCCGCTGCCGCTGCCGCTGCCGCAGCAACTGCACCTGGAAGACTCCTTGGACTCAGATAGTGTGGAGCCAAGTGCACAGCCAGCACTCCAGCTCGACATGCGCCGCATGACGCAGCTAACGCAGTTCACCGCAGATGTAGTGCTGCTGGAGGGCTCGATGCTACCACAGCAGCTGCAGCAGCTAGAGCTGAGTCAGGTGCACACAGGGCCACAGCTGGCAGTAGTCATGCGACTCAAGCAGCTGACAGCGCTCAAGATCGGAGTACAGACCCAGCAGCAGCAGCTGCTGCTGCGACTAGCACACCTGCCAGCGTTGCAGCAGCTGCGGCTGGAGTATCAGGCAGCTGAGGCTGCAGCAGCCACGGCCCCAACCTGGGTGCAGCTGCCGCCGCTCCGCGAGGTGTGCGCAAGGCTTGGACACACAACACGGCAGCAGATGGCAGCTATAGTAGCGGGGTTGGCAGCAGCGACAAGCCTCACAGGGTTAACCTTTCAGTTCAAACACACAGTAGGTGCTGGGGGCCTTTGGGCAGGCTGGCAGCTTCAAGTTGCAGCAGCAGCTGCAGCTGCAGCAGGGGCTGCAGCAGCAGATGGTGGTGCAGATGCAGCAGTGGAGCCGCTTGCAGTGTGTGCCAGCATTGCGCAGCTGACAGAGCTCGTGTGCCTTGACCTAAACTTCAATCACACCCCCATGGCGCGTCGTGATGCGCTGGCATTGACAGCACTTATGGGGCTAGAACACCTAGGCCTCTCTGCTGCCAATCAAGGTGTGGATGATGTGGCTGCTACTGCACTGGCTGTCAAGCTCACGCAGCTGCGCCACTTGGACCTAACCGGGTGTGATCTGGGGTACATGGCCTGCCTGGCAGCTGTTGCACAACTCACGCAACTGACAACGTTGCGCCTTGGTAACAACCTGGGGCTCACGGAGGAAGGACTGATGCTGCTGACCAGGCTATCGCGCTTGCAAGGGCAGCATGTGACTGGGTGCCAGGGTGTTGGTAAGGAAATGTTGGAAAGGTTTGGGGCAGCAGTGCAAAGTAGGGGAGGCTAGTTCAGCGTGTATGGTATACAGAGTGCTGCAAAGCTTATGCATGGTGTTTCCATGGTATGCAAAGTCAATGTGACTTGATAATCAAACCCGGGGCTGCGCTTTGAGCCAAGGCTATTTGTGGATGCACACTCGGCGCGACTACTCAGTCGTGGGCTACCGTGTGCCGCACATAATGCTGATGTCGCCCAAGCACTGCCTGGGGTGTTCACGAGCGCATCAGCACTAGGACAGTGGAGCTGCGCAGTGTTGGAGATTACGGCAAGCATGCCATGCTACACAGTGTGTACTTATGCTTAACCATATGGTTGCTTTCCATGCACGGGGAAGTGTCAACAAAGTATTTTTCAGTCGATGTTTCGATTTTTTCGCAACAGCACTTGCATTCTGTGAAGGGGCGCAGGCACAGTGTCACGATGCTGCATGCTTTGGTGAAACTTGTTTGCCAGACATCTGCTAGCAGCGCAGTATAATGCCTGTTGAAGTGAGCAATTCTGGGCTTCAAGTCTGCTCATCTCAAGTCTGTTCAGAGTGATGTTCCTCATGGCAAGTCCCTGCCGCATTCCTGGGGAAGTGGCTTCAAGCCGCAAAGCAGCTTCACACACAATGGTGCTTTCTACGTGTTGGTACATTGTCATACGCGCAGCCGCTGGCAGGTGACGGCACGACAGCGTTGCATGCGTGTGCAGTTATGCATAGAAGGGCCACGTGTCTGTGTTGCTTTTCTGCCAGAGTGCTGCTGCTTTTTACAATGGCCAGCTGCCTGCAAAGCGGCATCGATGTCGAGAATATATCATATACAGAACTTCAAGTAACAGCCAACATCAAACCTCATGTTGAGGATGATTGTGCAGTTTGAGTGCATCTGGTGAAACTCTGGATTGAGGATTGATGGTGGCTGTTACTTGGAGTTCTGTGCTGCACTCTTGTAGACACGAGCAGTGCTTGTGATTGTGGTGTTGCAGCGCTTTGTACCAGACTACTGCATGCGAATTCATGCATATGATGCGCAGTACCGAACGTCATACATACGTTATACATACCTGTGAGGTGCACGACTTGATTCTGTGCCATGTTTTATGCCTGCTTCTTCGTGTCTGTGGCCATGGCTTGAGCCTCAGGCCTGCTGTCAGGCTGTAGTCAAACAGTGGTCAAGGTGTGGGTATTTGCCTGCAGCTTGCGCGCATAAACATTTCAACAAGAAATGGATCGTTCAAATACCTTGTTACCGCGCATTAATCTGCAATGGTTGAACGGAGCCTGGTACTGCAGGCCGGCACTTGCAGCGGGTTTTGTTGTTCTCAGTCCAATTGAAGGCGCACTGGCCGCCTGCAGCCGTCGCATGAATGTTATAATACGTTGCTGTCGTCCTTCGCAATAGAAACATCGATCACGGGGCGGGGTGGCCTGTGTTGTCTGCGCACGCGCACTCAATAGCTGGGTACTGAACGGGTTTCTTTTGAGTTTGAACATCACCATGTTAGTGCGCTCTGCACTCACCCTGTGTCTGCTTCTGGCACTTGCCAGCAGCGCCCTCTGCTTGCCGGAGTACTTCGCTGCCAAGTACGCAAACGGATGTGACAACCATCCAGAACGTGCTTATGGCGATCACGGTGCTCCCCAGATCGACAGGTGAGCAGCCGTGGCTGTGCGCCTGCCCAAGCAGAAGGTGGTGCTAGCTGTCACTGCATGTGTTCCTGTATGTGAGCTTTGCAAGAGGACTCTTTGGTGTTTGCGCATCAGGAATGTTTGATCAGGCTCAACTTCTACATACTAAACAATCAAGCAGCGTCGGCTGTGTCAGTAGACACACACACACACACAATCCCTTGCTCAGGCCTGGTGTCAGTTTTGCTGCAGCAGCAGCAGCGCATATGGCAGCCACGTAGCAGCACCAGCAGCAGGAACAGCAGCAGCTGCAGTCACAGGCACAACGAGAAAGCTGTTGTTCACGCTTGCAGGGACACAACAATTGCCCTGAAGCCCAAGTTCATGCTGCCTGCTGGTGCACCTTCTCCCAAGAAGCTGTGCCCTGGCGCCAGCTACAGCTTGAAGGTGCGGCAGCACTGCACAGCAGCAGGGATGAAACAGATCACAAGTATGTATGCAGCTGTGTTCTCCCTTGCAGTGGGTGCATCAGACAGCTCCTGATCCACATTTTGGTTGCTGTCATCTACATGTAAAGCGTGACCAGTAGGATGATGTGTATGTTGTTGCAGGTCACCTTTCCCAGCCCCAGGTTGGCCCTGCTGACAGCATCAGCTGGATCACTAGCCGGCGCACAAGAAGCAAGCTGGTGGGTGATGCCGGTTACGTTGACAGCATCCACTAGGTGGTGGGACTGCAATGGCACAGGAGATTGCATTCATCAGGTTGCAGCTGCCGCTCCAGCCTGCCCTCATATTATTCAGCACCTGCCTTCTGCCCAGCTACATACCAGTTGGCACTCAAACCTCAGCATATCACAACGCCAGGTGGCCCTTTGGGCCAGTCAGAAAAATACATGTGTTCTGGATGCATCTGTCGCAGCTGCAAGAGCAGGTGCTTGCCTGCTCACCTCTGTTAGCCTGCTGCTGTCCTGCAGCCCCAACCGCCTGATGACACCAGGCAGGTCTCCCTTCAGCACCTGGGAGAATGAGCTGAGAGTGCCCTGCAACGTGAGCCAACCGCAGCGCAGCAGCAGCAGCAGCAGCAGTTGCACAAACAGCACAAGCAGCCGTGCTTTGCAGTACAGCATGTTGCAGCTGCAGCTGCTGTGCACCAGCTTGGCTTCCCTGCACAGCTGCTGGCAGCATCGTGACAGCAACTGAATGCCTACAGCATTGTTCGGACTTGGCTTCTTGCAGCAAGCGCATCAACTCGGCAGTTTCTTCTTGATTCTTCCGCTAACACTGGTTCTGCCCGCTTTCTAATGCATCGCAGGCTGGTGAGAAGATACGCATCAAGGTGACCAGCACGCAGTCTTCCATTGGCGGCTACAGGGCAGCGGCAGTGACGGTGGCAGTGGCGGGGCCTGACGGAGCCTGTGCGCCAGTCTCCGCATACTGTGAGTGGCACAGCAGAGGCTGATGTTGGCTGCTGGCAGTAGAACAGCTGCACTGTGAATGATGTTGCAAGCAGTCGCTTCAGGAGTGGCGCACCCTCTCTGTACTGTCAGCATGTACAGCAGGTGAAGCCGAACAAGCACATGCCCAATTCAGCACACTGTTCACTGTACAAGCATTGATGTTGGTATGGGTGTTGTGCTTCTGTTTTCGTCTGGCAAGCTGAGAGCAAGGGTGTGTTGCTGCGCTGCTGTGTCCATGTGCAGGTGTGAATGGCGACAAACCAGCAGCAGCAACAACAGCTGCAGTCACCATTACGACTGTGCCAGTCACGCAGTTTGACGCAGCGCGGTCAGCAGGCAACAATGGTGAGTGGCTTCACATGGCACGCTGACCTAGCAAACATGCCCCAGTCTCACTGTGCGCAGTTAACGGCTATGCGTGCAACCCGAGTAGCTACCCACACAGCTGGTGGTGTGTGTTGTGGCACTGCACCTATCACTTTTGCCTAACATGGGACCCCTGCTCAACCAGCACCGCAGCAAATTATACCCTACAGCCTGTTTAAGCAAAGCTGAGCCTCATCTCTCTGCGTTGCTTGTGTTGCCTGCAGCTGACCAGATTGATGGCATGTCCGAGCGCGCCTCCAAGCTTGCGCAGCCCCCCGTGTATGCCATGCGCCCAGTGCTGCGCAGCAACAAGGGCCTGTGGCAGTTCCTGCACGCGCTGCTCATGCTGCTGTCCTTCGGGGTGATGCTGCCGCTGGGCGTGCTGACCGCACGCCACAAGTGGATGTTTGGCAGCAGTGACCAGTCGGTGAGTGCTTGAGAGAAAGTGATGATATGTGGCTGTAGTGTATGGGAGCATAGTTGGAGGGCATCACTGGTGCCAGGATGTTACAGCAGATGTTGCGGCACAGCAGATGTTTGCAGCAGCTGCAGGCATGCAGCACTCTTGAGCCGTCACTTGCACCTCTCTCCGGCGGTTCTCATTGCGGCTCTACGCCAACCCCATGCGCTACTGCCACCGCCTGTGCTGCTGCTGCGTCCACATGTTCCTGCAACAGGGCAAGGTCTCTCCCGCCTGGTTCTATGTGCACATCGTGCTGCAGCTGGGAGGTGTGCTGTCAGGGCTGGGTGGCTTTGTGATTGCGCTGCTGGCATTTGGCTGGAAGCAGGTGCCCGGGGAGGCTCTCTACCAGCCCCACAAGTGGATCGGCGTTGTGGTGCTGGCCATGGCGCTGCTGCAGGTGGGTGGAGTGGACCTCGTCAAAACATTCAACACAGTATGCTTGTAGCACAACGGTGACGCTGCCGTGTGTCATCGGTAGTTGTATACCAGAAAGCTGGTGAAGTTCACTCCCATATTGCTGTATCAGCGGCCAGAAAAATGCTGCAGGCGCTCACGCCTCAGACCATGCCTGTCACGATGTTAATCGCGTTTGTAACATACAAACATCAACACCTAAATACCTGCCTTTGCAGGTGCTGGTGGCCCCCTGCCGACCCAGCGCCACCTCCAATGCACGCGGCTGCTGGAACAGCCTGCACTGGAGCTGGGGCCGCCTCACGCTGCTGGCAGGTGCCGCCAACTTGGTGCTGGGCTGCCTGCTGGTGCACGGCTACAAGGGGCAACCGTACGTTGGCTGGCTGCTGGCGTGCTGCCTGGTGCTGGGCGTGATGGTGCTGCTGGCGCTGGTCTTGGAGGCGTTCAAGCTGCAGGTGCGGCCCTGCGGCTGTCGTGTATCGTTTATATACTCAGAAAAGTGTGCAGCTGCGTCAGTATGCAAGGCGCGTTGTGTCATGAACTGGGCAAGGCGTTGTGGTGCTGAATGTCTGACAGCATGCTCAGTGCGTCCATGTGTCTGGCATCAGGATACAGGACGCATACTGTTGTTTGCTTGCTGGCTCGTGCCAACCTGGTGAGCTTTCAATAGCCCTCTTGAGTATTTCGCACAACTCTCACTCCCCTTCTTCTTCTGCCCTGCAGATGCAGCGCACGCTGCGCTACGACCCCCACACCGGCACCATGCTGCCAGTCATGCACGGCTTCAAGCACTCCAAGCGCCGCGCAGACGGCCAATCGCAGCTGCTCCCTGGCTTCCCTCGCAGCGATTCACCCGCTGTTGGAGCCCCGTTACCTCTTGGCAAGCCTCCCGTGGCTGTTGCGCCTGTGCACGCCACCCCTATTTACCCACCCATCCCAAGTTACAAGCCTGGCATGCCGCTGGCTGCTGCAGCTGATATGGACGCTGATTCGATGTCAAACTACGATCAGCAGCCGAGGCCCCTGCCGCGCAATTGAGCGGGTGGGGTGTGGCCATCATGATTGCGCAGCAGGAAGTGTGACGTGCGGCTGATCATGGCGGCTCGTCATCGCTGCTAGCTTTTTGAACCTCTGTGCCAGCAGTTCAGCATCGATGTTATATATGTAGGGGCACTTGGGTGTAACTGCGCAGAGGGTGTGCCTGCCTTCTGTTGCTGCCAAAGCTACGAGTTCGCTGGTGGTGATAACGCCGTGTGTACACTTATAGGTTGCACATCCTGCAAGTGTTGATGGGTCAGCTGTTGAAGCTGTTGCTCAGCAGCTGGTGTGGATGTCTTGGACATACACCGGTGTACAGGAGGCACAACTTGGCTGAAACAAGACGCACAGGCAGGCCTTGCATACCACATACAAGCCGGGTGTGGCATGTGTTGTTTCCATCAGCTCAAAGCACAGCATGTGTTGTATTGATCAGTGTGTTGCAGCTTGCGATTGCAGATGCGGCGTGCCGCAGACCAAGTGTGAACTGTTCGCTGTCAGTGTTGCCAGGGTTTCTGTAAGCAGCGCTGCAGGGCTTGCGAGCTGTGTTATTTGCCAGGATGTTTTGCCAGATCCAGTGTGTGTGTGTGTGCTGCACTTGCTTTTTGTGTTGACTGACAGTGAATAGGCAGCGGCTATCCAAAGCAGCAATGGTTGGTTAGTGTTCGTGGGTTGCTGTCGCTCTTTTTCTAGTGCCCTGCGCTGGCTTGCTGTGATGAGCGCTGTGAGAGGATTGCAAAAACAGACAGACCTGCGCATGTCAGCAAGGTGCACACAGCCCATTGTTGCATGCCGGCGCACTCAGCGCCAATGGTATATCCAAACACAGTACACACGTGATATACCATACCATACCGCACGATACAGAACCCCACGATAACAGCTCCCCACATACTTGGCTTTGTTCTGTTGGGCGACTGACCTAAGTGCCAATGCATGTGGCAGCTGCAGGTTTAGCAGCTGCTCTTCTGTGTGATTATGCTGCACATATGTGCCGCACTTGTCAGGTGTCTACACCCATGCCTGCATGCCTTGCTGCTTGGGTGCTGCTATTTCTTTAACAGCCATAGCAGGGCACTGCAGATGCATGTGTCACTGCGCGGAGTGGTATATATGTATGGACAAGTGACTCATCATGATAGACGCCTGTCGAACAAACTGCACTGTACACTGTGTGCAGTTGTCACTGAAATCGTTATAGACTCTGTTATGCATGCTGACCTGCGTGCATGGCGCCAGTGCTGCATATGTGTGCCGGCCTGTTTCTGGCAACATGCCTCGCCAGCTGGCAAGTGTTGTGGCGTCGCAGTTGGTGTATGCAGGCAAGCGGCAGTTTGCTGCAAGGATGGATGTTTTTATTGCAAGGCTGGTTGCTTTGGCAAACAGTGTTAGGGTGGGTGTTATTATGATTCATTGCAATATTTGGGCTCCATTGCTGCACCTTCGGGCGTTTGCAGGCTGATGTTTGGGTTTGCACAAAGGGCGGCCATCGTGCGCAGAGTCTGTGCTTTCCGGTGGACAGTGTTGCATCGTGTTAGCTTAGGCGGGCCGTTCACAGTTGCATCACAGAGTGCATGCTTGGGGTGTGTGCTAGAGGTGCTGTCATGCTGCCTGTGAATTGCCACTGGCAAGAGTGTGGCACGCTCGGCTGTTGCGCAGCTCCCGGGGAGCTGATTGATTGATTAAGGTGCCGTGTGCGGTGCAGCGAACCACTTGCATGCCAATCTCTGTTGTTCAGTGCCGCGGCATTTCCTGCTAGCCTAGTGGCGGCAACGGCTTGCTGCATGTTCTCTGTGAAAGGTTGGGCGTTGTTAAACGCTGCACGAGGCTTGACTGATAGGGTTGTGTTGACAGCATGTGCTGCCGTACTCGTTGGGCCTACGTTGAGCTGCTGCTGGCGACCTCATGCTGCTGCTGTTTGTCTCTACGTATATACCAGCGAGGGAAGCGCCGTATGCTGCGCTGAACAGGGGTGCTACATAATGCCAGCAGCCGCTTTGAGCATTGCATGTAGATTTTTACATCCCGGATACTATAGTAGGGGCGCGGGGCCGATGGCGTTGATGCTATGGCTTAATGGGTAACATGATGATGATGATGAGTAGGGCCTAGCTCATAGTACAGCACCTTCCTGCTAGCAGGGAGCAGCACTGCATGGCTACAGCAGCCACTTGGTAACTTGAACACGTGGTACAACGCTGGCGTTGAGTTGTTACAATCAAAATCGCTTGCCAGCCGTTCAAGATCATCTTCAAGATGAACTGCACGGCCAGCTGGCGTGTCATGCGGCAACACATCCCTGCCCACTTGTGCAACGCCATGGCATGGCACTAAGCCAGCTGATGGGCAGGATAAGTCTGCAAGCCCAGCTGCCAGCTACTTTTGGAAAACACAGCAGAGGCCCCGTGCTACTTTCACATGCTAGCAGCTACCGTAAATTGCGTGAACTCAAGCACCTGCTAGTACCTGAACAGCAGATCTACGCAGCCACTGGCACGCGCCGTGCATTGAGCAGGTACATGTACAGCCAGCCGCTGTCAATCGTGCTGACCACCACAATCAGTGCCAGGCTGGCACCCAGCACCAGCACCAGCCGCCGCAGCGCCTCCCCAATGTGTGGGGCGTGGAACTCATGCAGCAGGCCCCAGCACGCAGTGAGGAAGCCAGCGAGTGCACGCAAGTGCAGCAGCAGGCTGGGCGGCAGCCACGCCAGCAGCGGTGGCACACTGCAGGCACGACACGTGCGGATGAAAGCAAGGGGGCAGGAAGGCGGAGTGAGTGGACGTGCGTGCGGGTAGGACAACGGGTTGCACTGTGCTGAAGTAGTTGAGCTGTAACTTGTGTGTGCACCTGTCTGGGGAGCACAGATGAGGAAGGTAGGACAGCTCCACAGGATGCTTGGAGATAGCTATGCACAATCACAAGATTCTGACACAGTTGGAGTTAGACGCACATGCAAC
This sequence comes from Tetradesmus lagerheimii, assembly GCA_902809745.2. NCBI lineage: Eukaryota > Viridiplantae > Chlorophyta > Chlorophyceae > Sphaeropleales > Scenedesmaceae > Tetradesmus > Tetradesmus lagerheimii. The sequence continues at coordinate 74,650 of CADDIJ020000855.1, read as the reverse complement.
TGGTTTCGCGGATATCGCAATGTGCATGCATACCCAGCAGCAGCATGTGTGCATGTTACGCAGCGCTTACCTGACTGGTTGTGGTGGCGGCTGCATATGCATCAGGTGCGGCATAGCGATGGGGCTTTGCTGCTTCGCACCAGCCACAGCGCTGCTTGTGTCGCCTTGCTGTTGGGGTAGCTGCTGCGACTGCTGCTGCTGCTGCTGTGGTTGCTGCTGCTGTTGCTGCTGCTGCAATGATGCGTCCGGCAGCTGGTTGTCTGCTGCACTGCTGCTGCACCTGACCACCGGCTTGCGGCATGTGCACTGACCCCAGGCTTTGGGTACATGTCGTACCTGCCAAGGTCTCCAGCTGCTGAGCTGTTCCTGCAGCGTGCTGGCTTGCTGCTGTATGTGCTGTTGCGGCACAGCAGTACTAAAGGTTAGCAGTACTCCAGAGGTGGTGCTTGCGGCAGCTGATGCTTGATACCGACAAAACATATGTTTGTGTGTCCCATATTGGGAGACTTGAGCCGTGTTGAGCCGATCTACACCACGCAGGGCTGCCTGAGGCACTTGATGTTGCTGCTGCAGGCCACGTGGTGTGCCACCGAAGCTACTGGGCTGCATTCTTGTTGTTAATACGTGGTTTATAGCAAACCTCAGGTAATTTGCAACAAGTGGTGATCAATGAGCGTGCACGCTGGCAGAGGATGAACGTCCGACCACACCGCAACCCTGTTGTGCGTACGGACTTTTCACCTACTGAACCTTCCTATTTGCAGATACAATTCAAGCACGTGTTTCGGCAGATGCCAAGCGGGATCATAGTAACCACTTGACTGTGTCAGACTGACACTGTTACTGACTGTAGAAGTCTGACTGCTGCTGGGTGCCACGAAACGATTCGTCTGATCATAGCTCGAAGAAAGCCTACTGGTGTGCAGCGGCAGCTTCAGACTTCAATATTACTCTGGCAAGAAATCTGGAGCTGCATGCCCAACATTAAAACAGCACGACGCTGCATCTGCCGGCAGTTCATATGTATGGTGACGTATACGTCACCGTCACCACCGGATGACAGCAGGAACTACACACTTTGCTCAGCCCAACCACGCAGTGATAGAACCCAGTTACACTCGCTATGCGCCAACAAACACAGTCATAGTCGCATCATGTGCCCCTGCCATACCAAACCCCACCGTCTGCAATACCTACAACCCCACCCGCCCGCCCTCCCCACTACCACCAGCACCGCTACGTGCTGCTGCAGCTGCAGCAGCCTACTGCTTCAGTGCTGCCACGGCCTTGGGGGCCTTGCTGATGTGGCTGGTGATGTTGGTTGGCTGCTGCGCGTCGTGGGGGTGCTCTGTGCCCTTGTACACCTTGAGGTGCAGCCTGATGTCGCGGCCCAGGCGGCCCTTGGGCAGCATGCCCTTCACGGCATGCTCAATGATGCGCTCAGGGATGCGCTGCGGCAGCAGAGAAGGTAGCAAGGTTATTGTTGTGCGCAAGAGAAAGAAGGTATGAGAAAGAGGTTGGGGCATAGGATGCAGGCGGAGGACAAGCGCGGGGAACGCAGTGGCAGATAAGCGCAGCATGACCGGCAAGCACTGCTGGCATGCATGACAAAACTTGGCAGCGCCAGCTGCAGGGCGTTTGCATGGTCAGTGCGGAGGTGATGCACCTGACAGCCTTGCAGAGGCCAAGTACAGCATAACCCTGGTATAAGCTGACACCTGAACCTGCTGCCCACACGGTCACTGCTGGCCCCGCTGCTGCCCCTGCGCTGGTACTGCGGCTGGCTGCACCACAGACTATGCTCCCTTGAAGGAGTACTATGCTTTTGCAACAACGCATATGTACACACCAGCATAGGCATATGCACGCCCCCTGTTCATCGCCTCACCTTCTGCAGCTGGTTGAAGGTCTCAATCTTCCACGACCCTGGCCTGCCGTTGACGTGCCTGAAGTAGGTCTTGGCGTTGGGCTTGTTGCCCGTCACCGTGACCTTGTCTGCGTTGATGACCACCACGTACGCGCCCATGTCCATGGAGGGGGAGTAGGTGGCCATGTGCTTGCCCCTGCAGCAACACAGCCATGAAGCACAATGTAAGTAACATGTGAAATGCAAGCAGGGTGTGCACACAGTGTTTCAATCCAGCCCCACCAAGTGGCATCGTATCGGAGGGTGCGTGTGGCTGATAAGCACGTACAGCACAATGGGCAGCTGTCTCCTTCTGCTTCTCCTTCTGCTGGTCGACCATGTCCTGCATTTCAGCTCAAAAGTGAGCGCCAGCATGCATAGTGCTGCCTTCTGAGCAGCAGAGCACGTGTGGGTTGAGCCCAGTGGTACTGCAGTGCTGGCCCCCTTGCGCACGCCATCCGGGACAGCAATCTGCTCTCTGCAGGCGCAAGCAGACAGCAATCTGCTTTCTGCAGGCGCAAGGGCACCAGCACTGCACTACTGCTGATTGGCCCGCGTACGCTGTGCTGCGCAGAAGCCACCTGTTTCGTTCTGCTGTAGCTGTCGCGACAGAGCAGCGCTCGGCAAGGGCCCGGATTGGCTGCAGTCCCCGCCATGACGCTCAGCCTGCCTGCCAACAGCGGCGACGTAGCTGCAGCAACTGCTGCTGAACAAGCTGCCACCGCTGCTTGCACCTGCCTTCAACTGCCTGCCGCCCAGCTGCGGCTGTCGACTGACACGCCAGCCGGCTGCGCACCGCGTGCTGGTGCTGCTGCGTACTGCTAGGTTCGAAAGGTGCCAAAAGTAGCACCCTACAAAGCATCCAGCAAAGCGTCGCCTGCAGCCATGTGCGCACCTGATGTATGTTGCTGCCAGTGTTGCGAGGCGGCCCAGCGTCTGCCCCTCTGCATCGATGATGTACCAGCGCTTGCTGTTGTTGGCTGCATCTGCCCTGCTGGGGTAGTAAGACCTGTTCAGCAGGTCCTCAGCTGCAACAGTGGTGCTTGTGGGCGCTGCACACAGCAAGAACAACAGCAGGCAAAGCACGCAGGCAACTTGAGCGACATGCTGAGCACTGAAGGGTCTGACGTAAGCTTATGCTTGCTGCTATACTTGTCACCGAGGAGCATATGCACATGCAGACTCCGTGCTAGGCTGTGAAACGCGCAACGTTGCAGCTGCAGCTACAGCACGACGACAGCAGCGGCAGCAGTCACAGCTGCGCTGCTCCCTGTGCAGCAAGCCAGGTCAGCTATGGGTGCAACCCAGCGACAACGTATCAACATTCTAACGTTATTCTGAACAACACAGCGCCATGCTGCGTCCTGCTGGGCCAAAAATTGCTGCTGACCTGCGCACACTGGTGTGCATGTCTGCCTTCCCACGCGCTGCTGCACGCCCCTCACGGGCACATGGCCGGCTGAAAATGCTGACCGGGCCTGCAGAACATATTAAAGCTCTGTGAGTACCCAATGGCTCAAAGCCTGCCATGCACGGGAGGCAGAAGCCCATCGCCGAGACAACGCTTGAGCAGCTGTACAACCCAGGCTATGCAACAAGTATATAGGTTTACTCACAGCTGCACGCCTGCCGGTTGTGCGGCCGGCAAGCTGCTGGCGAGCGAGCATGTTTCCTGTCCAGTGGCTGGCTGCTGCTGGCCTCAACTCAAACAGCACAGTCACTTCAATGAGTCGCTAGGCAATGAAGCAAAACTAGTAGAACGATCGAATTGTTGGACCAAGCAATGGACTCGCCAGGCAGCAGGGCCAAAAACCTGACGCGCCCGCCAGGCCAACTTGTGGCTCGCCACTCCGGTCCATTGGCAGCAGCGTGAAACCAGCTCAGAACGGCCGTTGTACAGCATCGTGTCAGCACGCATTGCATTGACTGCTGCCGGTGATACGAAGTGCACAGCCACCACACACAATGGCTTCTCTTTGCCACAGGCCGGCATGTGCAGGTGTGAAGAGCATAGAAACCAGTGATATAGATGTCGGATTGCAGTTTGCGATAGCAGGGCTGTCTCGGGGTCGCTGTACTCAGACCACTTCTCCATGGTGAACGCAGGTGCTTTCGGGCAGACAGCAGTGAAGCGGGCGCCTGGCGTGCAGCGTGGCCGCGTGCAGATCTGGTGAGCCATTTATGCGTGTGGAGGAGGCACCTGGGCCTGTACCCGCAACGGCAACAGCAGCAGGCAGCGTAGTCTGGGTAGCCCATGAAAAGCGAGGGCCTGCACAAGCCTGGTCACGCATTGGAGCACGCTCATCGTGTGGTAGCCCTCGAGGATTGCACAGCCTCAACAGCATTGCAGCATATGCAGAGGGACCTGTTCTAGTCCGCATCACGCGACTGCAGAGCAGCAGCAGCAGTGGTGCTGCTGTTGCTCCAGCCCACCAGCAATTCAGCCATGCCATCAGCAGTCGCTGTAGGCTCTTCACAGCCAGCAGCAGCTGCAACAACAGTACAGCTGCAGCACAGTACGCAGCTGCGAGTATCAAGCAGTGGTGGCAGTTTCCCTTGGTTGGCTTGCATCAGTGCTGCACAGTCTCCGTGCAGAGCAATGCTATCAAAAGCACGGCCAATCTGCCAGCATACACACGTTGTGTCTATGCTTGCCTCACCCCTGTGCTGCCACTGCTCCCGCAGTGCCTCCTACAAGAACAAGGAGAACATTGACCTCGGCAAGGTGGCAGCCTTTGCACAGCACGGCAGCGATGTGGGCGGCACAGCAGTGCAGATTGCCCGCCTGAGCGCGCGCGTAGAGCAGCTGACGCTGCACATGCAGAACAACCGCAAGGACTATGGCAGCAAGCGCGGCCTGCAGGCAGTGCTGTCGCAGCGCAAGAGCCTGATGCAGTACCTGTACAGGACAGACAGGTGAGAGCAAAGTGCAGTGATTGCAAGCTTTTGCCCAACATGTGCGCAGCACGAGGGAGGGTGTTGCCGCAGGATGAGGTCGCTTCGCAGGCCTGCAGATGCTGTTGTGTCAGTCGCGCTGGCCTGTGGGAATCGCACCATATTGAGGAGGTGCAGCCGGTAGTGCAGCGCATAGTTGGATGCAACTGTGCAAGCTGGGCGCAGCTATGCGGAGTAGTTGTGAAGAGCTTGGCGTTATGCATGTGCACTTGCATCAGCTGAACTTCACTGACACTGCCTGCCCTTGCGTTTGCACGCGCCCTGTTCGCTGCTGCTGCTGCAGGTCTGCATACGACAAGGTGGTGGTTGAGCTGGGCATCCGCTCTGTGATTGCAGGCGACTCACACAAGGCAGCACAGAGGGCAGCTGCTGAGTCAGCTCAATAAGCTGGCATAACGTTCAGGGGTTGAGTGCGTTAGCAAGAATTGTGGGATGGTCTTTGTTCTGCTGTAACACTAGTATCTGGAATCTTGACAGTTCGTCATGTCGTGGTGGTCTGAAAGATGGTGCTTCAAGCTAGTAGCACTGTACACAGGACTGCTGCGGTCTTGCAAGCACCGGCAAATGTTGCTGGCAGCAGTACCAAGCGCATGGTGCAGAACGTGAACTCACAGAACTTGCAGTGTGCACGGTTGTGTTTGCGTCAGCCAGCCGGATGGAGACCAGTATAGCCTGTGAGCAGTTACCCAGCAGCATCACCAGTACAGTGAGCAGCAGTCACATGGTGTACATGATACTTGTGTACATACGTTCAAAGTCACGTCCTTCCAACGTAAACAGCACACCATGCCTGAAGCCACTGGCAGCGCAGCAGGCACCAGTCGAACCCAGGCCCATCATCCGTCAGTTACCGTAGCAGAGATCTGCAGGGGGGCGCAGTACTCGACCAGCACCAGACGGCTTGTCGACAAGCGCAGTCGCTGCCAAACATTGCCTAGCCGCCGCTTTCGTATATTGGCTGAAGCCCGCAAAACAAAGGAGCAGTGGTCCGTAGTAGCTGCTCATGCGGGCCTAACGAGCAATAGCAAGCGAAAGCAGGCTGTACTAGCAGCAGCACTGTGAGCGCAAGCATATGCAGTTCAAAGTGCAGCATCCGAACGTTCACCCACAGTCAACACTGACATGCATCTTCAGCCTGCTTGACAACCTACTCATACAGGCTACAGCCAATATGGCTGATGAGCCAGCTGCCGCCTGCTGGTGCAGCACGACATATGCCACCCGAAGCTTGCCAAGCATATAGCAAGCTCAGGCCCTGATCAACTGTCCCTCGGTGCACACTACAAGCGTAACCAGCAGCAGCTGTCAGAACCAGAACAACCAAAAAATCAACAGCACAGTAATCAACGACAACCCAGCAAGCGTCAGCCACTGGTGCTGGCGGCACCAGGCTGCTTCAGCCTTCGCGCCACCTGATAAGCATAGCTCTGTAGACCGGTTGAGGCAAAACCCACTGCAGGTGCAGCAGCCACCGAATCCTCACAGACACAGGCACACACAGGGAAGGCTGCCGTGGCACGTGCAAGCTGCTCCAGCGCCCAGCCAAGTGCTGCTTGACCTGAACACTTCTGCAGCAACCATAGTCATCACCTGCTGGTTGACAGCAGACTGCACAGTGCCCACACAACAAGACTGGCGTGCGCAGCAGCTGCAGGTGCATGCATCAGTCCGTCCGCGCCACAGCCGCAAAAGCAGCAGCTGGAACGCTTTGGTGCACAGCCATGCACTACCACCAACTGTACGCATGGTTCCCAGCAGCTGGCGTATACCCTGCCTGCTGCAGCAGCACTGCAACAAAACCCTGGTGCGCCCGTCAGTTGCAGCAACGTCAGCTGCAGCAGCACTGCAAGTAGCTGCAGACCTGCGGGATCAAACCCGTCAGGTGCATCACTGCTTGCCAGCACACTAGCCTAGTTACGGCCCCAGCTCATGCCTTGGCAGTCTTGCGCTGCGCCAGCGGCACATCGTCATCGCTGCTGCTGTCGCCGTCATCGCCGCTGCCTTCGCTCATCTCAAAGTCCAGCTTGTCCTTCTTGTTGATGTGCTTGGCTGCTGGCTTGGCCTTTGGCTTGGGCTTGGACCCGCTGCCAGCAGCTGCCTTCTTTGCGGGAGGCGCCTTCTTGGCAGCAGCTGCGGGTGGCCAGACACGTGTTGCAGACATGACAGCTTCAGCCTCTTGCCGACACGACAGCTTCAGTGTATTGCTGGCTGGAAATCACATAAGTACATATGAGGGCTGGAGGCTGTTTCTTGACACAGGTGCAATGGACAGGACTCGCTACACACAAATTGTGCATCATCGTCACGTGTCAGATCCGACTGTCCAGCTGGCCACTATACATCAGAAACATTGGCTGGCCAAGGATACTGCTGCTGCTGCTGCGCACCTGGTGCGGGCCGCTTGGCTGGCGCCTTGCTGGGGGTGGATGCTGCTGCACCACGGCCCCCCTTGTTGGCGCGCACCCACTCCTCCGCCTCCTCCCGCGACAGCAGCCCGTTCATCACACACCTGGCACAACAGGCAAACCCACAGCATAGCGTGCGGCGTCAGCAGAGTTTGACTGCATAGGCAACGCCGGGCAGTAAGCAAGCAGAGTGGCAGATGCAGCAAGGCATGCTGCCTGTGCATGTCTGGTGAGTCCGGCAGGATTCGGCTACCGATGAGCGCGCACAGCTACTTCAAGAGGTTCCACAGCATATGTTCAGCAGCCGCAGAGACGCCACCATCTTGATGCAGTTTGCACTTGCTACAACACCAACCAATCAGCTTCAACTGCCAAGTGTCGACTGCTAACTTGTGCTAACTGTTTAATCAGCGGCAGCCCCACCACTGCTGCTAAGTCAATGCTGCATGGCTTGGTCACTGCTGTTCCGTAGCTTCAGCTGCCAGGGTCAACACGCACCACTTGCGGGCCATGGCGCTCTCAGACCTCTCCGTAAGCAGCGACATGTAGAACTTGCGCAGCGGGTCGCTCTGCACGCGCAACAAGGCACGGCGGCAGTCACAGCAGTGGTCAGCACTCGGCACGGTCGCATGCGAGTTGGTGTACAGCTGGCACAGCTGCAGTGCGCGCAAGCTGGCACTTTCTTTGCACACCAGCAGAAGTGCTTATCAGACTGTTGCTACGAAGGTCCTGGAGTCTAGCATGGCTAGCACTGCCACGGTGCTGACTATATCAAGCACGAAAGCGTTTTCAGGCACACATCAACGGGTGACCGTGCAGTTGATGCAGGGTCAAACGGCCACCTCCTTTGCTTTGAACATGCAGGCTGTGGCAACCCCTGCTGTATTCACCTCATCAGGCGTCTCCCTGGTCTGGCCCGGTAAGTCAAACTCTTTCTTCGCTCGAGCCGCCTGCTCCTTCTTGACTGCTGCAGCTGCAGCGCCATTCGCCGCTGCTGCAGCAGCCTTGCCTGCTGGCTTCTTGGCTGCCGGCGCTGCTGCTGCTGCTTTCTGCGGTGGCTTCTTGTCCTGCTGCTGCTTTTCACTGCTTCCCGGGTGCTGCTTCTGCTGTTTGCTGGCCGGCGCTGCTGCTGCTGCTTTCTTGGCTGCGCCGCCGTCACTGCTGCGGCGCTTGGCAGCAGCGTGGTTTTCTGCCTTGGGCTGCTGCTTGTCTACAGGCTTGCTGACTGTTTCTGGCTGCAATACAAAAACCAAAGAGCGCGTTGCAATGTCAGTGGATGCCTTCGAAATAATTGATGAAACAAGGCGTTGGTCAAAGCTGATTGAATGGTGGCACAGCTGGGTGCGGGCACCAACCGAATAACCGCCACACGCATGCCTACACGATTGGGCCAAGCTAGGCTTTTTGGTTGATGTCAAGCTGCGCCAGACATACTCTCAGGACCAGCCGGTTGTTGTTTGCAAGCACCACGAGCAATATCATAGATCACCAGCACACGCAACCCACCTTGACTGCTACTGCTGCTGCAGCTACTGTTTTGGCGCCAGACCCGCCTGCAAAGAGCACAGCAACACGTCAGCGGCCTGCCGCGCGCAAGAACACGTCTAAAAAATGTGGCTGTAGCGTACCTGCCGGCTTTCTAGCGGCCAGCGGCATATCATCGCTGTCTGAGGAGTCTGCTGCTTCAGCCTTGACAGGCGCGGGCTTGGCTGCAGCCGGCTTGCTAGGCTCTGGCTTCGGCTCCTGCTTAGCATCTGATGGCTTTGAAGCTGCTGGTGCCGCAGGCTGTGCTGCTGGCGCCTTGGGCTGCTGCGACGCTTCCTCCTTCTTGACAACTGTTGTTGGCTTGCTGGGCTCCGCAGGCTTTGGCGCTGCGGCTGGCGCTGCATCAGAAGCAGGTCTACGCCGCTGGATCATGGGCATATCGTCCTCAGAATCAGACATCTCTACAGCTGGACCGGGCGAGCGAATGCTTCGAAATGGCAACGCAGTGCCGGTGCAGCACAATCTTGCAAAAAAAAATGACCGTATCAGATTACAAGTTTTCCGTAACAATGGCCGCTTGCAGTCCACGGGATGCGTCTGTGTACAGTTTGTACTCCACAAACCTTGCGCAACGAAATGCTTCTATGACACCCGCACAAACACTGCGTTTACAAGCTACCTCATGTGATGAGAACGAATGAAAGCAAGGGCAAAGGTCAGAGAAGAACATAAGTTAAGCCCTGTTGCACTGCTGCTTCGTCTGCTGCTGCCTGTTCATGCTTCCAGATGCTGCTCCCATCCGCTTAATGCCTTTATACATTTGGGGGTTTCATCTGTGCGAGCCTTACATCCTTGGATGCTTTTGACTGCCAGATCACCTTCTTGCTGCCAATCACAGTGCTGCACAGAGAACATCCTTATAATCTAGAAACAGCAAACTCACTCTGCGTTGGATCCAGGACATGAGCTGGTCTGACACTAGGCAGAAGATCCCAGCTGTCTGCGGCCCCATCTAGCCAGCATGGGTGTCCAGGCGCAGCTTGAGCAAATAGCTGGCTCTGCTGATCCAAAGCAGAAGGCAGAGTTGTACAAGCAGCTGCTGGAATCACTAATCCAAGCAGCTTCTGAGGCAGATCTCAATGACTTTGTCGACCACAGTGAGCGCGCTGCAGAAGACAAAGGCTATGCACCCCCAGGCTGAGCAGTAAAGAAGTTCCAAGCATGCTGTGCAGTACAGCAACTGCTGCAGCACTGCTAGAATGGCACCTGCAATAAACCCTTTCAATCTTTTATCAGGAACGTTGCATCTCATCCAGCAGTTGTGTGAGGCACCTGCTCCAGGCAGCTGCACATGGCCAGGGGCACAGAGATGGCATGCACCCCTGCGCTGCGCCATGCATGATATCCCTAAAAGAAGATGCAGCAACGTAGCATCGCGGCGTACATCCCATGTGCTTTTGATGCCAATGCTCCACCTGCTGCTGCTGCTGCAGTGCTGTCTGATGAGGTGCCCCTGGTGGTCAGCAGGCAGCTGCTGGCCACCTTTGCGCAGGAAACGTCCAAGCTGCCTGCAGAAGTGCACAAGGCTGTGGCCATGCAGTGAGTGGCAGCACACACCACAGCACCAATTCAAGCCAACTATCTGTTGCTGCCATACAGCACACCAGCAGGACCAGCAAAGCTTAGCAATTGCTGGCGTAGGAACGTTGGACAGCATCGGGTGGCGCTTGATGACAGCAAGTGCCACCACAAACTGCTGATCGCATGCAGCGTACATCTTGATGCACACAAGGCACCTCTTGACATCAGTCGCAAAATAACTCTGTCACTGCAAGTCCTCTGGCACACCTCACACAAAAATGTTTGCCCGGCTTGCTGCGCATATATTGCTGCTGCTGCTGCTGTGGTGCAGTGCGCTGAACCGCATCAGCCCGCGGGGCGTGTCGTTCCTGGACCAGAGCACGCTCATCCGTGAGAAGCTTGCTGAGCAGCTGGAGAAGGAGGAGGCCTGGAGCAAGGCGGCGCAGGTGCTGGCAGGCATCGACCTGGACTCAGGTGGGTTGTTTTGCAGTTGTGGCTGTGCCGAATGGCTTGGGGATATGCACGTTTGCATTGGACACGTTGAGGAAGGCGGCGCAGGTGCTGGCAGGCATCAACTGGACTCAGGTGCGGAAAAGTGGACAAGGGGATTAATCATCAATATATTGCACTTGTGGCTGTGCCGAATGGCTTGGGGATACACATGTTTGCATTGGACAGGTTGAGCAAGGCGGCGCAGGTGCTGGCAGGCATTGACCTGGACTCAGGTGGGTTGCTTTTCTGTTGTGACTGTGCCATATGGCTTGCATAGACACATGTCTCAATAGGACACGTCGAGCAAGGCGGCGGAGGTGCTGGCTGGCATTGAACTGGACTCAGGTGGGTTGTGTTGCACTTGCGGCTGTGCCGGATGGCCTGGGTATGCACACGTTTGCATCAGCCACTTTGAGCAAGGCGGCAGGGGTGCTAGCGGGAATTGACCTGGACTCAGGTGCAGACAAAGGGATGTACTGTAACGCACTTGTGGTTGTGTCAGATGGCTTGATAAACACATACGTTGGCGGCGCAGGTGCTGGCGGGCATCGACCTGGACTCAGGTGGGTTGTTGTCCAGTTGGCTGTGCCGAATGGCTTGGGTATACACACGGTTTGAGATAGACTTACATTGGACCGTTGGGCAGGGCAGCGCAGGTGCTGGCTGCCATTGACCTGGATTCAGGCAAGGCTGCGCAATGGCGTGACTCAGTATGGAACTTGCATGCACAAGCTGTTGGCTTGTGAGCATTGCCTAATGGTTTGATCCCATGGTGTGTGCGTGGTAACAGTCCTGGTGTGTGCACACGGTATAAACGCGGCATGTGGAATGCAGGAGACAATGAGCGATGTACTGCTTGCAGGGGCAGTTGCGCAACTGCGCATCTGCCAGCAACATGTCAAAATGGACTAAGCCATATGATGACATCGTAGCATGCTCACAGGTTAGCAAATGCCCCAAAGTGGCCCACTCTTGATGCTGTTGTGCTGTGTGTTGACGCAGGTGTGCGTGCCGTGGAGCCTCAGTACAAGCTGGCAACGCACATCAAGATCGCGATGCTGTACCTTGAGGACGACGACCCCGTGTCTGCTGAGAGCTACATCAAGAAGGCCAGCAGCCTCATCGCGGGCAGCAAGGACCCGGTGCTGGAGCTGCAGTACAAGACCAGCTACGCACGCATCATGGACGCAAAGCGCAGGTGCGCAATACAAATAATTCACCAACTTGGCGCGCTATGCCATTCAGTCGTCTGGCTGTGTTGTTCAATGACATGATATGAATCTTCCCGACAAGCATGCGTACATGGTTGCACGCATTTGCACATACCCGGTGCTGGAGCTGCAGTACAAGACCAACTACGCACGCATCATCGACGCAAAGCGCAGGTGAGCAGTGTTTTGTCCACCAATTTGGCACGCCGTGCCATGCAGTCGCCTGTGTTTGTGTTGCTGTATGATATGATATGAATCTTCCCGACAAGCATGCGTATATGGTTGCACGCATTTGCACATACCCGGTGCTGGAGCTGCAGTACAAGACCAACTACGCATGCATCATGGACGCCAAGCGCAGGTCAGCAGTGATTCACCAATTTGGCGCGCTGTGCTTTCAGTCGTTTGTTTGTGCTGCGTTAAGATATGATATGAAGCTTCCAGACAAGCGAGCATGCGTATTCGGTTGCATGCATTTGCACACTCCAATGCTGGAGCTGCAGTACAGCATGCGCATCATGGATGCAAAGCACAGGTCAGCTGGCAGCATATCTGGCTTATCGTTCGTATCTTGCATGCTATGATTTGCAGCCATACAGCGGCCATGCAGGTCAACAGGATGCCTCGGTTTCCTGCTGGATGTTGGAATGCATTTTGTATCATGCGTTAGTGTGTACAACGTATGCAAGCTGGGAGCCTGTGCATGCTATTACAGCATGTGTACTCTTCCAGCATCCACAGTACTGGAGCTGCAGAAAAGCACAGCTACGCATCATAGACACACAGCTCAGGCCAGCTCGTCGCTTTATGTTGCCGCCTGCTGCTTGCTGTTGCAGGTTCATTGACGCAGCCGGCCGCTACTACGAGCTTTCCAGCATCACTGCACGCACAGTGGGAGGCCTAGCATTGGGAGAGGTTGACCTCATAGGTGAGCACAGCAATTGCTGCTTTTTGGCGCCACTGCAACTTCACTGGGTGAGCGTGCAATCAAACCCATCTCACTGCAACCTGCAAGTCAAGGACATGATGGTATAAACTGCATTACTGCTGGCGGGTTCCTGAGCACTTGTTACGTTTGCAGGACACGATTGGCACTTGCTTTTCCTAACGCATATGTACTACCTGGCTCTTGCAGGTGCGCTGAACAACGCCATCACCTGCACCATCCTGGCGGCTGCTGGGCCGCAGCGCAGCCGCATGCTGAGCCAGCTGTACAAGGATGAGCGCAGCGCGACACTGCCTGTGTGGCCTTTCTTGGAGAAGGTCTACCTGGAGCGCATCCTGCGGCGGTGAGTGGATGGATTTCGTTACTTCGGTTGTTGTTGTGCACAGCCTAGCAGTGCAGCAGCAGGCCTGCAGTCGCAAGCCTCATCGAGCAGTACTGGTCTTCTTTGAGCTTACCTGTAGCAAATGTGTGAAGGGTGTGTGGATTTAAACAGGGTTTTCTGATCTGTATGCTTGGCAAGTACAATGCAGGTATGGTGCTAGTGTTGCACTCACGTTGATGGCAGCATGTGGCATTCTCCCCGGCTTCTGATGTGCCTTGTGGCCAATTGTCCTGTTGCTGCATCTGCAGGGACGAGGTGGAGGCGTTTGCAGCCACCCTGAAGCAGCACCAGATGGCCACACTGCCTGATGGGTCCACCGTGCTGTCCAAGGCAGTGATGCAGCACAACCTACTCAGCGCTAGCAAGCTGTACAACAACATCTCAGTGGCGGTGAGCATTGACTTGCCTGTTATGTCAGCAGCAGTCTTCTGCAGGCTATGCGTGTAACTTCTGTTGTGTGCGGCGGACAGGTTGCATCCATGTCTATATCATTGATGGTGCTGGCTAGCTGACTGCCTAAATGCACATCCGCAGTCCATCGCACAGCTGCCTTTGTCGGGTGGACAAGGAGCGATTGTTGTCCCTGTCGCATTGTGCTTTGTGCGATGTTGCGGCACCCTGCTTCACGTTCACCCAGGGAGCTGGTTGGTGGCGAACACATGTAGGGCAACATGCTTTGCTTCGTGCTTTGCAGGAGCTGGGCACGCTGCTTGCTGTTGACCCGGTCAAAGCCGAGGAGCTGGCCGTTCTCCCTGACATGCTACACCCAAATCCACATCGTAAACTGCTGCTGGCGCTGCTGCTTGCAGGATCTGGGCACGCTGCTTGACGTTCACTTGGTCAAAGCCAATGAGCTGGCTGTTCGCCCTCAGGTTGCTGCACCCACAAATCCGCAATATCAACTGCCGCTGCTATTGCTGCTGCTGCTGCTTGCAGGAGCTGGGCACGCTGCTTGACGTTGACCCGGTCAAAGCCGAGGAGCTGGCTGCTGAGATGATCGGTGAGGGGCGCCTGCAGGGCAGCATTGACCAGGTTGATGGGCTCATCCACTTTGAGGACAGCCTGGAGCAGCTGGTGCAATGGGACAGGCAGGTCGCGGCAACGTGCGTCAAGGTGGACAACATCCTTGAGCAGGTGGCAGCAGCACATGGCGCTGCAATTGCTGCGCAGTGAGGGGTAGTAATGAAATGGGCTGTGGTCATGGAGTTGAGGTCTGTTTGCGTGGTGGAGGTGTTGAGGCGTTCATTGGCAGGGCGGTCATCGGTTGCTCGCAGCTGAGCAGTGCGCTTCCTCTGTTTGGGAGCCAGATTGCATCTCGCAGTGGTCTAAGCTGAGTTGCGTGCTTGTGGGGCGGACTGTGCAAGACCGTGGCCCCCGGGCTGCAGCACTGCCGCTTGCATGCTGTACAGCACACATGCCATGTGTGGTGGCACCATATTGTGATGCTTGGCTGCTGCATAATGTTTGTAAGGCTGCCGGCTTGATCAAGCTTGCAACATTGACTCATTCGTTGGTGGCATACGTCTTGAATTGCAACTGGTCGGCAACGTCGCCAGCCTGTCATGATGACATAGCCTGATCATAGCCTGATCATAGCTGCTGGTAGTTCATGCAGGCTCTGTGCAGGCTCTGTATATGAGCTCTCAAGTGCAAGCACTGCGCAGTTGACGTGCGTCGCACCATTGACTTGCTCGGTACAGACATACTCACGTGCCTTGATACATAACAATTCCAGCTCACAATAGGCAGCCCAATGCTCAGGCGGCAGCAGTTCCAAATCAATTGGAACTCATCATCATCATCATGTTACCCATTAAGCCATAGCATCAACGCCATCGGCCCCGCGCCCCTCAGGAGCGGAAGAAAGAGGGAGCACTGCTCCATTGTGTTTGCAATTATTACGCACATCCCAAGCTTGGACAAGATACTCAGCAATGCTCCTAGATATCACTCGGCACACCCCCCTACTACCCCAAATATCATCAGAAACAAAACGCAACAACTTGGTGGATGCATCAGTCAACGACAACACATTGCGCAATTTTTCAGCGCCGCCAGCAACATCACGCAAAACAGACCGAATTTCATCAAGCATAGTATCCCTCTGAGCAGAAGTAGCGGGACAATCAAACATCAGATGTGACAAAGACTCAACACCCTGACCACAAGCAGGACATGCTGTGTTAGAATCAGCTCTGCTGCCACCATAACGACTGGTACGCTCATGCACACAAAGACAGCCCATTCGAACACGCATCAGCAACTCAATACCACGCGTTGGCGCACCAGAACACAAAAAGGGCCTAGCCCTTTTAAAACGCATGGCATCAGCATGTGTAGGGTGCACATGCGTGATGTAACGGCTCAAAGTAGAGTGCTGCAGTGATTCACAAACAATTGTGTCTGCATGCAGCTTCCTGACCTGACGGTTGATGTGATTCTTGCACGCATTAGCTCGATCAGCCGCCGCCTCAACATCCACACCATACTTGCAAAGCAAACTCTGCACATACTTATGCCAAGGTGTCACCGCAACAGCACCACTAGGGCGCTTCCACTCAGCTGAAAACACCTGATGTGGCAACCGACAGTTCTGCATACGCTGAACCCTAAAGTAATACTCCATCGCCCTCTGATGAAGCCACATGTGCAATGGCTTCACACCCCATTCAGCCAGAACAAGTGAAGTGCAAGGGCGCTCCTTGCCACAACGCATTGAGCACTTGATGATGTCAGTCTGCACTTTGTCAATCTGTTGCAGTTGCCTTGCAGTTGACGGAAACCAGACCTCGCTGCCATATTCAACAATCGGGCGAACGCATGTAAGCAGAATGATACGCTTTACTTCCACGCTGATGAGCCGGCTCTTCCAGACTGGCATGAGCCCACCCTTCACACGATGCACTTTTGCCAACATCTTCTCAAAGTGCGTATTCCAGTTGCAGGCATTGTTGAACCACAGGCCAAGGTAGCAGTACTCTGATACAACAGGCACAGGCACACCGTTCCAAACGATGCCAGAATCAGCCAACTGGCTGGGCTGTCTAGCTGGTGAGACATGCATGACAGCAGACTTCAAGCTATTCAGCTTGAACCGCCACTTACAACTGTATTCATAAACTGTTGCAGCCACAGCCTGAACCTCAGCCAGAGATCCGCACACAGCAACAAAGTCATCAGCCTGCATGGCTGCCACAACCTGACCAGCAGGTTCGTCACAAGGGCCCATAAGGGTGATTCCAGGGTGCTTTGCATGCACCTCATGCAGCAGATCATCAATGAAGTACAGGTACAGTGTGGGGGAAATAACATCGCCCTCATGCAAACCAAGGTCACATGTGAAGCTCTCAGTGACATGACCTTCGTGAGACACCACACGGCGTGCACCCTGATACAAGTTGTAGAGTACACGGAACATCTTTCCACGCACACCCTTGTCCCACAGCTTTTGAAAGAGCCCATCAAGCCACACTGTTGGGAAAGCCTTATAGGTGTCAACAAACAGCACATAAGAATCCTTCCCCTCAGCTTTCCTCCCACCCAACACCTCACTGAGCACACTCTGGTGGTCAGCACAGCTGCGCTTGGGACGAAAGCCGTTCTGGCTCTCGTGCAGCAACGGCGTTCCTGCTGCTGTAGCAGCAGTTACACGCTGCTGCTGCTGCTGCTGCTGTTGCTGCTGACGTGCCTGCTGCTTCTGCTGCTGTTGCTGCTGCTGTTGCTGCTGCTGCTGTTGCGCCTGCTGTGCTGCTGCTGCTGCCGTTGCTGTGTCGTGCCCTCCGCCACTGACTTGCCTTCTGCAAACTTGATGAGGCGCTGGTTGAGAACGCTGGTGTAAAATTTGTAAAGCACGCTAAGCAGGGTGATACCACGGTAGTTGGTGGGGTCTGTCAGGTCACCCTTCTTGGGCATGTTCACAACTGTACCTGGCACCTGGTGCACCTGCTCAAGCTGCCACATCAGATTGCAGTACTGCAGTAACATATCTGCGGCCGTGCTGCCTCCATACTTGAGTAGCTCATTGACAATGCCCTCCTCAGCCGGGTTGCCGGCCTTGCCAGTGCGCAGCCTCTGCAGGCAGTCGGAAACTTCGGCGGCAGTGATGGGCAGGTCCAGCGGGGTGGCAGGGGAGTTAGCAGAGTCTTGCAAATACTGTTGCACATTGGCTGCAACACAAGACATGTGTGCAGCGTCAAACTGGGGGTTGGAGGAAGCAAATGCTGCATGGCTGCCAACGCGCTCATAATGACACTTGAAAGCATCAGCTTTCTCAGCTGGGGTAGATGCCACATGCCCAGATGGATGCTGCATGACGCTGTAAACTGCCTCGCTGACATGCTTAGGGCACAGACGACGCACAAGCTGCCACATGTCTTTCTCTCCAAGCAGGCTGTCATCATTCATGCGATTTGTGTATGCAGAAGTAATGGCATGCTGGCACTGCTCTTTGTACTGCTTCTCTGCTGCTTTGACCAGCTGTGTAGTAGCCTTCTGCTGCTGTTTGTAAGTAGCCCAATCTGCTACAAGCCCTGAGTTCTTGTAGCGCAGGTAAGCCTGCTTCCTGTCCTCCACAGCATCTGTGAGCTCCTGAGTCCACCATGGGAAGGACTTGCCAACCCAAACCCTCTTGTAGCCAAAACTGGCGTTGACAGCATGACGAAGTGCTGCTAGCATCTGCTCGTGCGCTTGCTGCACTGCACTAGTTGCTGTAGTTGAGCCTGCAGAAGCCTGCTGCTGCAAAGTGGTGACCGTGGCTGTGTAGGCTGCACCAAGCTGCGACAGAGCATCCTGATATGCCTCAAGTTCCGCTGACTGCTCCCCATTCTGCAGCCTGAAATCCTTGGGCTGTGCGTTGAGGCGCAGCACAACCTGTTTTGCAGGGCGGCGTACCACAGGCCTGACAATGCGGGCAGACACAGGCAGGTGGTCAGTAGCACCCACAGTATGCGGCCCAACTGTGGCTGTTGGCCTGGCAGCAGCTTGGCAGGGCATGGCAATGTCAGCAGAGGCAAGGATGTAGTCAATCAAAGAGCCTCGCCTGGTGCCGCCGTGCGACCTGTCACAAGTGATGTGCTGGTGAGGGGAGGTGGGGGCTGTGCGGGCATTAAGTGAGTAGAGGTTGACAGTGTTGAGCAATGAGAGGAGCAGGCGGCCGTTGTCATTGACGGTGCTCTCACCATGCATACCAATACGCTCTGCTGGGCCAGATGCCCGTCCAACCCGTGCATTAAAGTCACCCATCACCAACACAGATCCCCTGCTAGACAGGTACTCCAGGTCCTCCTGCAGCGCTGAGTAAGCAGCACTCCTCACTGATGCAGACTTGCCCATATCAGGCATGTAAGCCACCCCAATGAAGAGCTTGCGTGCACCCCCTTGCCCTGGCATCACAAGCCACAGCGCTTCGTCGTATTGCTGGTCAGTAAAGTCATACACTTTCACCGCGTTTGCAACAGAGGCATGCACAGCAACTGCAACACCCCAGAAGCACGCTCCCCTGCCCGCACAACCCTGGGCTTACTAATGTATGTGTATCCAGGGATGTGATCTGCAGGCAGCTGCTTTCCCTGCGCCTCCTTGGTCTCCACGAAGCCCATGATGTCACAGCGGGGTTCATTAAGCAGGTGGTGAATTTCAACCAACTTCAACCCAGACTTTGGCATGTTATTTACATTAAGCACGCCACAGAGCAATCCACTGTCACCCGGCTGCACAGGTGCCCTGCTGGGGCGGTGGCGGCGCTGCTTGGATGCCCTGCTGCTGCGCTGGCTGTGCCTGCGACCGTGCTGCTGGCCTGCACCCCCGGCAGCAGGCGCTGCTGGCTGTGTGCCCCTGGGCAGCTGCTCCTCGTCATCTGACGCAGGAACAAGCTCCTCCTCCTCCTCCTCTGACGCAGGGACAAGCTCTTCATCCTCATCATCTGTGGACAGCTCAGCATCAGGCTCAAGAGCAGCATAACAATTGGAACTCAATATGAACAAAGATGTGTCACACAACCTGTGCAGGCTGCAGGCAGACCTAACACTGTCCTGGCACTGCCAGGAACCTGACAGGTTCTCAATGAGTGCCATCACCAAGCCGTGAACAGCAATCCTGTCTGCTGACTGGTCGTGGCTGGAGTGCCCATATACTTGCTGATGTCACGAAATGAGAGCGAACGCTGCTAGCACTGTTCAACAGTTTAGTAAACTATAGTGTAACATACTACGGTGTACCCTCAGGCTAGGCTAGCATGGAATTCTAATGGCGTGCGCACGCCTTGCATTCGCTGCACGGCGCGTTGCCCACCCACACACCTACAACACAACATGAAGCTGAACTGCAGGTTGAAAGGATGCGGCAGTACAAGTAGCTTGAAGGACATTGTGAACACCAATGCCCACCAAATGCCCACCACGCATGCAAGCCATCGCTGCCCACTGTGATCGAAAATCATTTGCTTGTAGCATGCTGAATCTGCACATCACCAGTCAGGCGCCCTGGCAGCTGCTAGCTGCGCCTAAGGCGCCATCACTACCCGCAGTGCTGCGGCAGCTGCTGCAACATGCTCTGGCCTAGCAGTGCTAGTACATCTTGCAGCTGCTGTACTGTAGGCTGCTGCACACCGTCACAGCTGCGCAGCCATACTTGGCCGCTCATCAAGCCAGGCCGACACATGCCAACCAGCAGCTGCAGAGCACCTGGACGCTCTGCTGGGTCACGTGTGCAGCACACACCCACAAACTGCCTCAGCCCCTCATACTCCTGCATGTTGTTTTCTGTCATCTTGCCCACCAGCAGCTGCCCCAGCCGGCCCCAGCAGCAGCTGTGCCTGGCCCGTCTCACGCATCACATGCGGGCTTCGCTCTGCAGCGAGTGTGCAATGAATGATGTCTGACTGCTGGATGTCAAACAAGGCAGCAGTTG
This sequence comes from Tetradesmus lagerheimii, assembly GCA_902809745.2. Taxonomy (NCBI): domain Eukaryota; kingdom Viridiplantae; phylum Chlorophyta; class Chlorophyceae; order Sphaeropleales; family Scenedesmaceae; genus Tetradesmus; species Tetradesmus lagerheimii. The sequence continues at coordinate 54,381 of CADDIJ020000855.1, read as the reverse complement.
TGGCCATAGTCTGCAACATGCTGCTGGTTTGACTAAATGACTGAATACCAAAGTGTTTTGCATACCTGCATCGTGTACTGGGGTGTGGATGGGCTTGCAGGAGAGGCAGCGAAAGACATGCCGCTGCCATTGCGCTGAAAGCACGATGTCCTGACTGCTGCCGGGTTGTGTGCCTGGCAGCTGTATGGGATATGGTGCGTAGATATGCTGCCAATGGTATGTGCCGATGCTGCTGCAGGGTTGAGCACAGGCTCCTGCTGATTGTGCCAGGGTGCCCATTGTCTGCCTTCTTTCAGGACAGTGCTGCCCTGTGATGCCTCATAGTTGTCCCAGGCCTCCTGTAGGGTGGGGTTGAACTCTCTGCAGTATGCAGTGGGAAGATACAGTGGTTGTTTGATGGTTGCTGCTGGACTATCATGGCTAACATGATGTTGCCACTGCACACTATCCGGCGATCCACCAGCTGCCTTGACCGCCCAGCCTTGACCAAGAACATCACGCTGTCCACATTCAGGCTCACCTGTAGCCACAAGGGAAGTCAACACAATACACAATTTCCCAGCTGCTCGCATCTACATAAAGGTATGGCCATATTGGAGCTGTGCTGTATGGATGCTGTTGCAACAGCTGCCAGCTCTTGGCCAGCGGCTCGCATACAGATTGCAGGCCCGTAGAATCCATTCTCAAGTTTACTTCTGCGAGTGCGAGTAAGCACGGCTAATATTCGCCACAGTTGCTGATGTCAAGTCACTTGCTGCTCGGGTGCTGCCATGCTGCTTGGACTAGTAGATTTCACGGCACAAATCATAAAACTTCCATCGAACATACAAGAGTGATGTTAAACAGGCCACATTACGAAGCAGGCCCCGGACAGCACATAACCGTTAGTAGGGTTTCGAAGGCATGCAAGTCGCGGCAGAACGGTTCTGAACCGAGCCTGCCTAAGCCACGAGTCATCAAAGATGATCATCATGATGACATGCTGCGGCTCATCTAGCACATGCTGTACTGCATTCTAGCACATGCTAGCATGTGCTGTACAGTACTGTACTGCTGCAGTCTGGTAGATGCCATCCCCAGCGCGTAACACCTCTCATACGCAACAAATGTCCAATATAGGCGTTCTATTGAACTGCTGTCATGTTCAAAGGTCGGCATTAACCACGGCCGCGCTTCAGTGGCATGCGGGCTCCAACACAACCACTGGCATAAGCCCAGTGAAGCATATGGCATGAATGCTCTTGGTGAGCCACGCATGTGCATAGTATGCAGCACATGTGTGCCCTTCTGCTGACTTTGTGCTGGCGGCACAGCATCCTGCATACTGATGAATAGCTGCTGGCATCTGTCCACCAGTGCACAAGTTCAGGCAAACCATTGACTCGGCTATTTCTCCCTGCTACAACCAGCCACCACACGATGTAGGTGCGCAACAGGAAGGCTGATCTCGCAGGCTTCCACCTGCGTATCTTCCTGCTGTGGGATGCAGCCCGCAAGCTCGTCCCTCACTCCACAATGTCAAGGCTTTTACGCCGCCCGCTGTCATACTTGTCTTTGTGCTCGTTCCACAGCTGCTTCAGCGCTGCTACATACTGCGCATGGTATGCGTCCACCAGCTGATCTAGTCCTGCCTCAGGGTTGTCCTTGAGCGCTGCGCTGGGGTCAAACTCCACAGGCGCACCCACCACGCAGTGCAGCGGCCGCTTGAAGGGCATCAGCCCAGAGCCTGCAACACAACAGGCAGGGTGCCGCATGTTGCGTGAGCAAGGAGCTGCAACAGAGGGTCGGCATTTAATGATCTGGCGCTCGTGGTGCGTTGCCACAGACCTGACAGGTGCAGCTAGGCGCAGTTATCAATTGCCAATCATAAAGGCGCATGACAACGAACAGGCAAGGACCGGCAAAGTCCTGCTGCTGCGCCAACACTACACAGCTGTGCACGCCAGCTGTTGCTTGCAGGAACGCCCCGAACTGCTGTAGCATGTAGCATGTTACCATGTGCCCGCGCCCAAGGCCAGGGCTTTAGTGCCACACAGCTCTGTTTAGCTGCCCAGCTCTTGTACACCCACCAGCAGCCACAGCTTCAGTTTGCGATTGTTGCAGCATGTGCCACTCACCAAAGAAGAGCCCCTTGCCGATTGCGTTGGGCAGCGTGAAGCCGAATGCTGCCTTGAGGAAGCGCTGCAACTTGTCGCGCATGCTGCCTGGCTTGACCTCGCGCATGTGGTACAGCTCGTTCTCACCAAAGCCAATCACAGGCACCTGCAGCGTCAGAAGCAGACAAGCAGGCCACTGGGGTTCACTTCAGCGCCGGCTGGTACAGCGCGGAGTGCCTAGGTGGCTGGCGTATGTGCTGACTGCCATGCTGAACCACCGACGTTAGCAGTGCTGGTGAATGTAGAGTGTGAACAAAAGCGCTGCAAAGTAACAGCTAAACCCATCGCAGTCGTTGGCATCATTCCACCATTCATTAGCTCACAGCTACATGCAGGTGCAACGGCGTGCACCAGCAGCATGCTGTTGACAGCAACACTGCAGCATAATATAAAGTATTGCAGGACGTCAGATTGAAGATATCATGCAGCATAAGCTAGCGCGCACCAGCTTAGCGCCTGTCTGCAGGGCGATCCTCACGAAGCCCTTGCGCTTGGCCAGGATCTGCAGAGCACATGCAAGCAAATGTTTGTTGGATGTCAGGACAGCACACACCAGACAAAAGCAGTTGTGTGTTGCATGTCAGAACCACAGCACACACACCAGGCACAGCTGCACTAGAGTTTAGCTTACATGCAGGGAACCTGCTGCTGAATGCAGGAGCTGCTGAGCGTGTGGCATGCAGCTGTTTTTGCGGGGCAAATTGTGATCAGTTGCAAACAACAGCATGGCTGTGTGCACAATCACACAGCATGCAGATGCAATCCCAGCCATCCTGCAACCTGCAATCTGCTGCTCCGCATCTGCACCCAGCTATCAACACCCTTCGCGCTGCACTCATTATCACCCTGCTTACAATGTCATAAGTGCCTGGCCGCGCCAGCAGCGACTCCTGAGCTCCGCCCACAGCCAGCAAGATGGCCTGGCCACTGCCCTTGCCTAGTGTCATGAGGCATGCTGACTTGGAGGCATCCACCACACCATGCAGCAGCAGGAACTCCCGCATGAAGGGGATCTTGAAGTTGATCTCAAGCGTCATTGGGTGGATGTCTATGCCTGCAGGAACCATGATGCAACATTGTGACACTCTTGGGTGACAACAGTCATTGTGTCACTTGGCAAGGTACCAGCGCAGGCACCCTGCTATCATGATGCAAACTGGGTACGCATGGGCTGGCTACCGACAGCTGTTGGTCACTGCCCTGCTAGCACCGTGACAAACTGAACAACTGGAGTACAACATAACAACGCAATCAGTGTGTGCAGCTCTCTCCTCACCTGGAAACTTCTTGGAAAAGTCTGTGGCATCTGTGTCGAAGCACGGCCTGCAGGAGGGCAGCAACATACACAGCCAGCGTCAGTCATAGACACCAAGGTCAGCAGGGCTGAGCACTTGTGTCTATTTTCAAGCTGTCCTGCAAGCTGCAGCTGGACACCTGCACATTTGCAGGTGTGACAAAAGGCGCCAGGCCCCTGCACCCAGCATGCACAGGCTAGCAAACCAGACATATCGGGCTCAGCTGCGTACCAGCAGAACATGGTGACCACGCCATGGGGTGCCACCACGAAGATGTAGCGCTGGTCTGGGTCCAGGTCAGCAGTCTTGACGAGCTCAGTGGGGAAGTACTCAGCGCAGTGCTTCCACCAGCCCAGCCTGCAGGAACAAGGCAACGAACATCGCTGAAGACATCGCTGACATGCACATGGTGGCTCTGCAGTTCATAGGGGGTACAGCTGCTGCCACAGTTGCCTGACTGCACAGAAGATGATTGACTTGCTGTGGTGTGCCCAGGCTGCGTACATTTTGTTGCTTCAGCTGGTGCGTGCATCGTAATAGGCCCAGCCACTGCTGGTGCTCTGACAATGCTGTACGCTAAGCAGATGTGTAAAAGTTCTGCTGCTTTATGCCAGTACAGCACGTGCTGGTGCTACTGCTGCTGCAGTCTAATGCGGCTCACTTTCTGCAGAGCTTGGGCCATGATGCGTTCTTGGACGCCCATCTGCCTGGGCCCAAGTTGATGTAGATGGTGTACCTGGCAGCAGTTCACTCACAGGTCAGTTGCCAAGGTTAGGTGTTGCATGCCACAAGCTGACTGCTGCAAGCCTGGCATGAGACGCTCATTGCTGAGCAAGTCCTACGTGGTACCATCCCTTCGTGTGCTTTTGAGGATCGCCATGACTCAATCAATTTGTTGCATGCACTGCGCCATTTGTGCACTACGCTGAGCCATGTGCACTGGCTGTTGCTGCCTGTGCCAGCGGCTAGGAACTCACAGGAACCACAGGACTGCTGTGTACTTGTGGGTGAGGCACAACAAGTTGCAGACGATGAAGAATGGGATGAAGTAGATGTATGTTGCTACGCTCAGCTTTTGTAGACAAGTGGGCTCCTGTGTGCTACTGCCGCTCGCAGTTTGCTTGCTGGCAGCTGACTTTGACTTGCTGCTGTCCTTGGCCATCCTGATGTCAAGTGTTGCACACGCTGTCCTGTGTCAGTTATGCAGCAGCTGGGCTTGATGTCTGAAGTTTGAGCAACTTGGCAGGTACTGGCGGTTGAGCTAGCAGCACATGAGCACTTGGTGCCAACAGTACATCACGTGCTGCTTCCCATAACGCTGCTAGAAAGATCTACAACAATCAGGATAGACCCAGCAGAGAACAAGGGAACAAGTGTGCTCGAAAGTGCAAGCTGGTGTTCAGGGCTTGCCACTTGTCATCAGGTGCACAACATGTTTGAGGGGTGCCTCGCTGCTGTTTGTTCACTAGTCTGTTTCTGACAGTGTCGGGCTTGCGTCTTGGTACGTGCAGGCCTTGATTGAGCGTCTTAGCTGGGTGCACCCAGTTGCAAGTCGTGGTGCACGGATCTTGTTGCCTTGTTGGTTATACAATCATTTGTAGCTGATCAAAGTCACTCAAGCATTTTAGTCGCCTACGGGCGCTCCCAGCCATGGCTGAACACTTGGCCTCCATCTTCGGCACAGAGAAGGACCGTGTCAACTGTCCCTTCTACTTCAAGATCGGGTGAGCAAACGCTGATATGGGCTGCTGCGGCAGTGCCTGGGATCGCGACAGCCTGGCCTCATGCTGACTGCTTGCCCTGCTGCTGCCATACTGCTGCTCCTTACAGGGCTTGTCGCCATGGAGATCGCTGCTCTCGGTTGCACAACAAGCCTACGATCAGTCAGACCATCCTCATGCCTAACATGTACCTGAACCCAGTGCTGAATGCGCCCTTGGGACCAGATGGCCTGCCTATCCAGGTGGCGCCAGAGGACGTGATGGAGCACTACGAGGTGTGCACCAGGCAGCATGGATTTGCTAGTTTTGTAGCCAGCTAGTGTTGTAGCCAGCAGAGTCGTGCAGCAGCCGGCATGATGTACGATCTTTGTACATGCAATTGCTTTTGGCAAAAGCAGCGTGCAGCAGCTCTGCACTCGTTTGTGCACCAGCACGTGTGCATGCATGCTGTTGTCTGGCCATGCACATCATGATTCGCACACGTCTATGTCATACCTGCAAGTACGCATGCATACCAGTTACACGTAGCATGCAAATTGTCAGGCATGTCGCCAGCTTACCCTGCATCCTGACTCATCAACACCTGCGTAATTCTTGCAGGACTTCTACGAAGATATATTTGAGGAGCTTGCGATGCACGGCGAGATCGAGAACCTCAACGTCTGCGACAACCTGGCGGACCACATGGTGGGCAACGTCTACGTGAAGTTCAGGGAAGAGGAGGGCGCAGCACGCGCACTGCAGGCGCTGCAGGGCCGCTACTATGCAGGGCGGCCGGTCAACGCAGAGTTCTCGCCTGTGACAGACTTTCGGGAGTCGACTTGCAGGCAGTACGAGGAGAACACCTGCAACAGGGGCGGCTACTGCAACTTCATGCACATAAAGCCCATCAGCAGGTGAGGCAGGGGAAGGGTGCTGTGGACGCTGGTACTCTGCAGGAAAGCAGTCTGTTGGGGTGGGGGTGGCGGGGTGGGGTGATGCCACAGGGTGGCAGGGGTTTCGCAGTGCATGCAAGCTCGCCTATTGGTGGGGTCTGCGACTGGTTAGTCGGAAGTCTGTCTGTAGTATTTTTTGGAGAAAGATGTCCCGGTTTTTGTTGGTTTTAATGCTGCATTTATGCCTGAAACTACCCCAAAACCAGGTTTTCAAGCGTGCTGTGTCCGTTCCCATAGGTGACTTGTACATATGGAAACCACAACAGCACGCTTGAAGTCCAAAGCAGCATTGGCTGTTGCTGGCACTGTTGCTGGCACTGTTGCTGGCTTGTGCACTTGCAGTTGTTCGCCCTGCTGCTACTGCTGTTACTGCACAGGTGCTGAACGGTTTGCTTGAGCTGTCACCACCGCTGTGTGGCGTCATGTGGCAGCAAGATGATGGCCGTGCTCTACACGTTTGCAAGCACTCATGCTCTGCGCTCTGCGCGTGCATGCACGGTGCTTATTCATTGCTGCATGGTGCTGCTGGCCGCTGCGTGCTGCCTACGACTCATGTACTGCAGGGAGCTGCGCAAGGTGCTGTTTGGCCGCTACAAGCACCGCAGCCGCAGCAGGGACAGGGATGCCAAGCGCAAGCGCAGCCCAGAGCGCCGCGGTGGTGGCAGGGACTTTGACCGGGGGGGCAGGGGCGGGTACGGCGGTGCGGGCGGCAACAGGGGGTACGGTGGGGGCGACAGGCGCGGTAGGAGTCCAGACAGGCGTGGTGGGGGCGGCGGTGGCGGCAGAGACAGCTCTGCCGAGCGGCGCGCGCGCATCCAGTCCTGGAACAAGGACCGTGGAGGTGGTGGTGGTGGCGATGGTGGCGGCTATGGTGGTGGCGGTGGCGGCTACCCTCCACCTGCTGCTTACGGCCAGGCACCTGCAGGGTATGGCGGTTACGCACCACCGCCGTCGTACCCGTACCCGCCTCCTTAGTAGTGCTGCTGCTATATGGACGCTGCTAGCTTTCACAGGTGCGACATGGAGCATGATGGCTGCCTGTATGTGCGTGCAGCAGGATTGCAGAAGCCAGCAGAACACTGTCTTGTGTGTATAAGCCGCTGTGGCAGCAGCAGTGGCTCAGCGTTGCAGGCGCTTCTGGTCTTTGTTGTACAAGCACTGACTGAAGCCGCCTGTGTGCTGGTGGTTTGTCTTGTGCAGCAGCAGGGTGCAGGGGATGCGGCACAGCACATATGTTGCAGGATGCAGCCAGTGTTTTTCTGCAGGGTTGCAGGGCTTTGTGTGCAGGTCACACAGCATGTATGTAGCAGACAGATTGCAGGGCAGCCGGGTGCAGGCAATTCTGCTGCAACAGGGTGTGTTCCTTTTGCAGGTTACAGGTTGCTGCTGCTGGGCTTGCCAGCACTCGCTTCGCACCAGCACATGCATCGTTCGCGATTTGCAGGGTGTCTTGCCATGCTGCTGTGTGTTTGCAGGAGTTGAGCGAGTTGAGCGCGCTTGGGGCAGATCTAACCACCTCGCAGGGCTACAACGTCACCTTGACCATCGCAGGGACTGTTGCAGGGCCTGTTGCAGGGGCACAGGCGATGTGGACCGTGACTAGCAGCCAGATAGCGACAGCAGGTACTAGCTCACCCCTGCAGGCCTGTTGAGGACCCCAAGCAGAACTGGTGGAGACGTGCACTGGCGCAGGTGCAGGGCATATTGTGATATACCTGCAGATGAGCTGGCAGGTGGTGGTGCAGGTGGAGGCTGCTGGCGGAAGGCTGCTGGAGAAGCACAGGGATCATGATACCAGTGTGGTGTTTGCAGCGAGTGTCTGTGCGCAGGGCGTGTTCGCAGGTGTGCAGGGACAGGTTGCATGGAGCTGGCAGACCGGGCAACGTCAACCAGTCAGCCTGGCACATCTTTGCGCACACAAAGCATCTCGGTGTTGTATGTTCGGTTGATATCTATGTTGCAGGTGCATAACGGTTGGTGAGGGTGTGGGTCGACTTCTTGTCACAAGTCATGCATGCTGTGGCCGTTTGGCTGGCAGTGGTATGCCAGTGTTCGCGCCTGTTTTGTTGTCACCGCATATGCTTATGCTGTCCAGCATGCATAATAGCATATGCTCACATTTTGTCTGGCAGTGTCGCAGCTGTCTGGCCTGTTACATTGTGAAGGTATCTGGGCAGTTGCTGTCGGGACATGGGTGCTTGCCAAGCATGCATGCTGCAACCAGGCTAGCTCATGTCTGCGGTGGTTGCATTTGATGCGAAGTTTGCAGTATTGCAGAGCTGCCAGCTTGGCTTATGTTGCTGTGGCTGGCCTCGGGTGGCTCTGTCTAGCTTGAAGACTCTCGGAGCAGCAAGTGGCTTGCAGATGTTTGCATGCATTATGGTGAGATGAAAGTTGCTGCGTTGCCAACGGGAGTTGAACTGCAGCGTCTTCAGGACATACTATGCAGGGGTAGAGTACGGCTTGTGCTTGCTGGAGCAGTGTGTTTTGACCTTGTAACAGACGATCATCGTATGATACTCTTTGGATGCGGTTGGTGTGCTCCATTGAAGACGTCAGCAGTTCCAAAATAGAGCAGCGGCTGCTGGATTGGCAAACAGTGATCAGTGACAACTGATCAATTGACAGTGCCGCACCTCGTAGGCTACGAGTCGTAGTACGTAACATGATGATGATGATGATGATGATGATGATGATGAGTCGTAGTACGTCCCAGCCGCTGGGAATGGCCTGAGGCCATTCAATGGCACAGAACACAATTTTCAATGCCGTGACGCCGTGTGGCACACACTGATTAGTGTGCATTTACAAATGATCAGTGACAGCAGGCATGATGACACGCTGTTTTTCCTCACTGTGCATGTGGAGTCGGCTCTTTTCCCCGCACTATGCATTTGCAAGCAATGTTAAGACTCCTTTATTGGGGCGGCTGACGAAGTCAGTCGGGTGTGTGCGGCATGCAGCTGAGCTACAGGCTGTAGCACACCAACTTGGTGACCCCCTTGAACGGGGTGTGGGGGTTCAACTCCTCCGCTGTTTTTGGTCCGGGTGCTGGGCACTGCCCAGGAGGCTCCTGGAATAAGGGCGCTTGGCGTGTCTTACTGGTGGCGGCGGTGCCGTAGGTCTCTGACAATTAGGTTCGCCTGATTGCTGTGTATGGCCAGCCAGAAGATTTTGCCCCCCTTGAAACCAACAAAAAAACAGCAGGCATTCCGTTACTTGATAAAGCTGTTGCTATACAGCTTCCTGCTTGCAACTTGCGGTTAGCAACCACTGACAACACTTCTGCTTGGCAACACAGCCGCCGTCAGCTTGAGCCAAAGCACATGTGCTCGGCAGGATTGGGGGCAGCGCATGCATATTCCAAACCATCTACATGATGAGATTGCTGCCGATTGGATGCATGTCACCTGCTGAGTCCAAGCGATGGCGGCTAAGTACTGGCCCGCCATGGAGCATATCCAGCAGGTGACATGCACTCATTCGACAGCGGTATTATCATGTAGATGAGTTGCGAGGCTGACACCCACCAAAAGCCTACAGCAGCTCCTGGTGCACAGCGCAATGCCGCAGCACAAAAGCATGCCCGTTGACTGTGATTCACCAACAGCACAACCACACCTGCTGCGCCTCAAAGCGCAGCAATGCGACATTGCCGCTGATCCAGGCAGAACGCCAGCAGTTTAAAGGATACACAGCAATAAAGCAAAGTCGACCCCTAGCAGAAGGCTGGGAAAGGGTATGCAGCAAAATCAGTCGATGTGTTGATGCCTGGCTGCCATATGCTTGGCACTGCTGATACTGCTGACATAAGAGAAGCAGATCCTGAGAAGCAGTATAACGATTCAAACTGTAGGTGAATACAAACTACACGGACACCCCTGGAATGAAAATGGGTGCATCCTGACAGAACTGCAAAGCGGTACATGTTTTTGGTTGTTTTTGATATACACTGACTGGTGCAAACCTGCCGTGCAAGGCAGCCATACAAAAGCACTCCCTGCTGACAATCCAACACCTGCCAACCCCTGACACCTGCGCAACCGACCCCAGCCGAACTACCCCAGCCCCCTCATAACAACTCCTGCCCCGCCTAGGAGCTCCCAGCCAACCGTTTCAGAGACACCGGTCCCTGGAGCATCACTATGCCACAACCTGCAGCCGAACATCACTTGCTGTCCACCCTGCCCAGCACAAAGCGCAACGGACCAGCACACCCTCAATGGTGCAGCACGCCACCACTACCTCCACACTGCCTGGCTAGTAGCCTATCCCTCATGCTGCGTAAGCACCTTGCCACAAGCCAACAGCACTGCAAGCCAAGCCTGCCATGCCCTGCACCTAGTTCATGCGGCGTGGCTGGTTGATCTGGTGCATGCGGCGCACGACAGCGCGAGCAGCGGGCGCGCGCTGCGCAGCCGTCGCTCCCTCCAGCACGCGTGCCTGCATGGCCCGGGCCTGCATGCGCCTCATCGCCAGCAGCTCAGCAGCCATCTTGGCGGTTGCGGCAGCCGCGGCCGCCTCCAGTGCTGCGCTGCTGGTGCTGAGCATGCCTGCGTCCTCCTGTGCCTGCTGCAGCGCCCTCACCAGCTTGTGGTGCTCCTGGCTGTCCAGGCCCAGGTGCATGGCGCCGCGCGTGTCGACGTACATGGTGTGGGGCAGCAGGCCCTCGGTGGGGCTGGCGGCTGTGGGGCGGCCGGAGCTGGCAGGGCTGCTGGCGAAGGGGCCCAGCCTGCAGAACAGCAGCGGGTGCAGCAGCATACGCATCAGTGCCGTTCAGGAGCAGTTGGATGGGCCAGAAAGTGCTGTGTGCGGGCACGATAGTATACCACCTGCTTGAGTGAAGACGTGGCTGCAAGCATCCTGCCACCTACTTCAGCCTTGCAGGACTGTACACAACAGGTGTAGTGGCGCTAGTTCGACCTGAGCAGCATGGAAGGCTGAAGCAGGTGCTCACCAGGGGCCCAGTGCGCGCTTGCCCGTCACTGGGTTGGTGGCCTCCTCCTGGTGTGGCGAGCCGGGGCTGCGCACAGGCCTCACCACCTTCCTGGGGGACCTGTTGCGCACAGTGCGGGGCAGCGCTGCTCCTGCAACGCAGCAGGACACCTGCAGGGAGGGAAGGCAGGGGAAGCGACGAGATATCCAGTCAGTGCTCTGGCGTCGTGTTTTGAAGCATGTCGCTTGGACTGGAGCTGCATCAGCACAAATCGCAAGGTTCTGCTCCTGCTGCCATACAGTGGGGGTGCCAGCAGCATGCTGACTAGGACTTATGCAGCACTGGGGCATGCCAGCTGGCTGCAAAATGGCTGCATTGACTAGATTTGAACATGAAACCAAGGAGAAACTGCGTCACGCAGATATCTGCTGCGTGCTGTGAGCGTTTCAAGAGAGCAGGGCGGTGAAGCAGCTTGCTGTCTTCTGTTGCTTCGCTGCCACCTGAAGCACTACTTGCACTGCACTGAGAAGATGTCGGAGCACCATCATTGAGCAGGCACGCGTTCTCAAGCTTGTTTGAGCAGTATACGGCATGCCTTCGCTGTCGGACTTCGACACCAGTGCACCCATCTCCTCACCGGCCTCACGCCCACTTCGCCGGGCTTCACAATGCTGCGCTTCTTCTTCTCAGTGTTCACCATGGGCCTTGTCATGGACGCGTTTGCCAGCACCATTCTGCAAACACAAACGTGGAGCTGTAGAGCGAGATCACCGAAACCAGCACCAATGCGAGCCCAGCAAGCTTTTCGACACCCTCAAAATGCTATATTAAACGTCACGGACCTGTTGACGAGCACTCGGTCGCGTCCCTGCTGCTCTGGGATGCTCACAGGGTCTGTGTGCCTGTGTGCCACTATGATGAGTTGTATACGGGTTAGGAAGCAAACGAAAAAGAGCTTGGCCACAAAATAAGTTGGGAATGATGGCAAGGTCTCCTCTTATACAGTACTGCTCGATAGGGACAGCTGTAACAGTGTCACCCGCCAAGGCCCTAAGGGCTTTGTGCTGCCCATACAGCAAGCTTTGATCTGGCGCAACAAGCGCGCCAGACAGTCCACGCGCAGTGCAACACGGACCAAGCTCAAAATCACTGACATACAGATATCAGCAGGCAATCCTGTGAACATGCTATCGACATACTTCAGTCACCAAACACTGAACCACATCATGATGATCATCAGTGCCAAAAGCAGCAGCTGCTCACGTGCGATGCAAGACCACATGCTCATCAAACACAGCATATGTAAATGTTACCCTCAGCTGTGCAGCATTACAGCAGCATTAGTCCAGCAACTGTGCTGCAATAGACCTTACACCTCGAGCCTAGCGCTGCAGGTGCTAGCAAGCCATTCCGGCACCATGTCTGCTGCACGGCACGCATCACGCCTGTACCGCACAGGTGCAAGTGCCAGCAATCCTTTGTGTGCAACTGTGATATCAACCTTTCCTGCGACCCTTGCTAATTGCATCAAGCGCAACATGTTGCAGGGATGATGAGGTACGACAGTGCATGCACTAGTCAAGGGCGCACAACAGGCTTCAACCCGAGGCCAGCCACAACACTTTCAACCAGCGAGAAGCTATCCGGTTGATCTAGCACCTGCACAGCTCATCGCAATCATGCAAGCGGATACTCGCGTTGCTGCTGCTGCTGCTGCTGCTGTGACCAGCCACATGGCACACAGAACTGCCCACAACGCACGTTTGTATAAAAACATGTGGTGTTTGCACAGCGCTACTGTGCTGTGTGCAGTATGTGTGTTTAGTTCTGTTATGACGTCACTGCTGATGCTCTTCCGATAGGGATGTGATGGGGTGGCCGCTTGGAGGCTTCAAGCCATTGTACACCATGGCATGGCGCAGTAGCAGTGCAGCTTGTGTGCTGTGTGCGCTGGTCTGCACCTGGGCCTGGGACCATCATGCTGATGGGGCTTCATGATGAACTGGTCTAGCACCCTGCCTCAGCTGTTATCTGCTTGCTGCTGCTGTTGCAGCATCTTGCCACGTGTTGGCACCAGGTAAGGCACGCCATTCACCACGGGGTACCCTACGCCCAGGTCGTCATTGATCAGCAGCTGCTGCTGTGCATCATACCTGCAAGGAACAGTGCAACGCTGTGAAGCGCATGCTGTTTGCCAGCACAGTGCTGGCTGACGGTGCCTCTTAATGTTGTGCCAGTGATCTGGCATGCACGCAGTACTCCACGGCGAGACAGCAGTGAGATTGTCAAAGGGCGCTTCTTGTGCGGGTCACAGATTCCATGCGATTGTACAGGTGCACACCCTGCTGGGCCACTGTGTGCTTTTTAAGCAAAGGAGATGGTGCGATTGCACCTGCGCAGCTTACTTAGCAATTACCACCACGTTATACAATGCTTGATGCCTGAAAGCTCGTCAGAGCTGCTGCAAACCCCACAGCAATACAGCTGGCTGTCCTGTCGCTGCTTAGCTGCCATGTACTGCTGCTGTTGATCATTACAGGTCGCTGTCAGAACCTCCCTATGCACTTGAGCGCACTTGAGGGGCGTCTTTGCCAGAGGACACACAAGCATAGCGAGGAGAGTCTCATCCAGTGCAGCAGTTGCTGCTCCTGCAAGGCGACACACGTCAGCACTGGGTTAGCACTCATGCAGTGCAACACTGTCCTGCTATCAGCAGCTGGTGGGCATGTAAGTATCATATTGGCATTGTAGAGTTGGCATTGCACTGTTTCCCTGCATTGTATGCTGAGCATCAAGTGCAACGCACCTGTTGCAGGACTCTGCTGCTGCTGCTGTTGTGCAGTGCTCCCAGCTGTCTGAGACATGCCTGCAGCTTGTGCACGCGCATTGGCGCTTCTAACAGGCAGCTGCCTAAGCAGTCGGAGGTTTGCAGAGCGTATCATGGCGAGTTGGAGCAGCAGGCACCTCCAGGCAGCACAGTGAAGTACAATGCGCACTACGATGCTGCTGCCATCAATCGTATTGCTTCCCTGTAAAACCAATTGCTGCTTTGTGTTCGCAAGGAGATTAGAAGCTCGTGATCACGGAGCTCGGCGAAGTGTCCCTTCCCACACAAAAACCCTTCTTCGTAACACGACACTTCGCTGCAGACTCGCAAGCGTAATCGCGGGTTTGTACTCACTTACGTGTACAGTGAATGCATCACTGAGCAGGAGTAGCAGCAGCAGCAGCAACAGCAGCAGCACAGCCAGCAGCAACAGCAGTAGCACCAGGCTGCAGCTACCCCAAGCACGTTTCACACATTGGCGTAACCGCACACCTCCTCGCCACGTTCTTAAACATCATGACGCTGCAAGCGTGTGGGGAGGGCTGGTTTGTGGAGGTGACTGATCAAGCGCTGGACATTTGCAAGTACACGGCGCTAGTGACAGACCCTGCTGCTGGTGCCATCAGCAGCTTCATAGGCACCACACGCAACAACTTCCAAGGGAACGTGGTGCTGAGGCTGGAGTATGAGGCATACGTGCCTATGGCAATAGCCAAGCTCAAGGTACGATGGTGGCTGTCTAGTTAGAGCTGCCAGCAAAGGCTGGGCCTGCAGGAGGTTGAACAAATTCTGTCAAGTACAGTCTACTAGCCCCTGTCCTCCAGCTGCCAATGTATATGCTGGTGATCAATGCAGGCTGGCCTTGCTAGCAGTAGCATCAGCAGCATGCAACAACCCATGCTAGCAGCTGCTGCGTAGTAGCTGATGTCAGGTTTGGCTCTCGCACCAGCAAAATGCTTGGCGTGCTAAAGCCGCCTGTGCTGCTGCGTCTGCAGGAGCTTTGTCAGCAGCTGCACAGCAAATGGCAGGTCACACATGTGGCGATGGCCCACAGGGCGGGCGTTGTTGAGGTGTGTGAGGCGAGCGTCATTATTGCAGTGTCATCACCTCACAGGAAAGCATCCCTCGAGGTAAGCAGCTGGCTTGCTGACTAGGAGCAAGCAGGCTCGCAGCAGCTTGAAATGCATGACGCAGCAGGAGCAACAGCAGCTGCAGTTGCTGCAATCAGATTCATGCAGCAATGGCGTCAGGTGTGGGTGGCGTATTCACCAGCATGTTGCAGCTGCTGCGTGGTGCTCTGTGCTGAAGGTTTGCTGAAAGCACCTGAGGTTTGCTGGAGTGCTCTAGTGCTAGCACTGTCGCGCCACTGCTGCTGCTGCCTCTGCTGCTGCTGCCAGGCCACACATTGGGCGATCGATGAGCTGAAAGCAACAGTGCCGATATGGAAGAAGGAATTCTTCCAGGATGGCTCAATGTGGAAGGAAAACGAGGAGAGCCGGCGCCTGCTGCAGCAACAGCAAGACAACCAGCAGCAGCAGCAGGACCAGCAGCAGCAGCAGCAGCCGCCGCTTGCGGCAAGAAGCGTAGCAGGCGACGAGACAACGCTCATTTAGGTGCTTAGTATTTACAATAGTTGCATGCATCAAATAGTCTTGACACTACCTGCAGCCGCTGAAGCTGCATGATGCACTGCGACCCTTTATTCCGATAATGATGATCATGCAGTGACACTGCAGCCTGCTGCATCAGCTCATCATATGATCGTCAATCAAGCTTGCCGCACCCAGCACAACAGCGCAGCTGCTGAATGGCCGTAGCTTGGTAGAGGCTGTGCAGGCATTTGCAAACTTGAATACTCAGCTTCAAGCTGTGCCGGTGATAACCTGACTGAGAGTCAAGTTATATTGATGATGATGATGATGAAGTTATATTGATGATGGCACGTTGCCAGGCTGCTGCTGAGCGTGTAGCATGCCTCCTGACATACGTATGCCTGGATCGTGTCTGTCCGTGCGTTGTATAGAAGCCGCAAAACATTGTGTGGATTTTAACATGATGATGATGATTGTGTGGATTTTCCGGAGGCTCGGCATAAGGTTTTACCTCTGTTTCTCATCATCATGCTGGCGCTGTGAAACAGCACAGCATGTGCCAACATCATGGCGCTATGGCATGACCGTCATTCTTGTAGACCTGTGACAATGTACTCACTGAGTACAGCACACGGCATGCACTTGCATTATGAGGGAATACCAGCAAGCCTTGGTCATCCAGTGACGATGCCTGTAACAATGGTCCTGCCAGCTGCTCATGCATAATGTGGCAGCCCCGCCCCCGTGTGAATTCCGCCAGCCGCTGGCCATTCAGCTAGAAATTCTAGCATACACTAGATGCGGCTTGAGGTGATGGCATCACTGATCCGATGCACTGTGCATGAACGTTGCTATTAGCGCTATAAATGCCCCAGCATGGCAGCACCTACTGCCATGTATACATGCGTACGGCACGGCGGGTGCACACATAACAGCACAGCAATGACGGATGTTTGCTGAAGTGCAGTACTGGTGAGCATGCTGCAAAAATGCGGTCGTGCAGAAACAACAGGTTGAGTCCAACAAAAAACGTCCTTGCTGTTCTGCCTGCAACATCAACTGAGCTGCAGCCATACAGCCATGTGCGCATGTCAACTTGCTGTACACTTATCATCATGGTAGGAGCGGCTCCTCATCCAGATGCGTGCCCGGCAAGCCATGACGGTGGAAGGCTGGGTCCATCACGTCAATGACAACCAGCCACTTCTCATGCACAGAGCCACAGCTGGCTGTTGAGGCCTCACATGGCCATGATCATTATCAATTCCAGCACGCTTGAAGTAAGCCACAATGTGCATGCGCTAGGGAACTCCAGACTGATCTGTGTCGTCACCAAGTCTGGCAAGACTTCAACTTGTGTTGGCAACGGATAACTGGTTCACAGCCACCTGCTTGCACATAGACCTGTGCATCCACAACAGGGCAGCGCTGCGTACTGAGAAAACCCACCAGCAGACACACGCCACGGCCGTACAGATACCCACATTGTGGAAAAATGTACACAGACCCTACCTGTTTATGCCACTGTACCCCGCCATATGGTATGGCACCTTGTAATGCTTACAAGGTGCCATACCGTAGGGCGCGGCGCCGTGGCATAAACATATAGGCTTTGTGTAGATTTGTCCAAACATGCTGACACCTCACAAGTACGAAAGTACAACGCGCAGAGGTGGCGCCGAGAATCCCCCAAGGGGTAATTTTGACATATGCAACCAGCATCGTTTTCTACAGCTACAACTTTGCACTGCCCTGACCAAGCACCACACACGAAGCATAGTATGACGTGTACGGACTGCACAGGTACACATGCAGATTGGTGCTGAGAGGATCTGCAGTGTGAAGTGAGGTGCGCCATACTTCTTGTGGTGAAGCACCTAAGCAATAGGCACGTCTGCCTGTAGTATGCTCAATAACAAATGCTGGCTGTGACTTGCCTACGCTACCTGAACAGATCCAACCACATCAAGTTTCCAGCCAGTTTGTGTCAGCTTCATCATCTTTGCCGCCAAACATGGACATCCATGTATCAAAGTAAAAAGCGGCACAGCCATTGATCAGCTGCTGCATGCATTGACCAACACGATAATGCACAATGCCACAATCACCAGCACGTTGCTATTGGTCAATTGCCAGTAAGACCTGCTGACGAAGCAAACAGCAACGCACAGCACAGCAGCATCAGCGCCACCATCACTCTGCTGAACGTAGCCTGATCCATATGCGACGCTAAGTGGCTGCCCAAGCACAGCCCTGCCAGGCCAGCTACTGACACTGCCACATACAGCCACAGATCTGCGCGAGTGAAGATACCTGTCATGGCGTACGCGATCACCCTGAACTGCAGCACACTCAGCACGGCGTTGCAGCCGCGCACAGTGTCCTTTTTGATTTGCAGCTTCTCATACAGCATCATCAGCGGGGGACCTCCCATGCCTGAGGATGCAGCAGCAGCAGCAACCAGAGTTCAGCGAGTAGGGCGTTGGTGAGCCAACTGTCAGCAGCCAGAAGCTGACCGCTCCCCAAAAGCAGAGATGCCTGTCGCGCAGCTACACGTGTATGCGTTTGTGTACAGTTGCTCATCATGATTGCTCATAGGCGTCACCTCACAGAGCAAGCCACACAAGTAACAGCAAGCGGGTGCTGTTATGCCATGCTGCACAGGAGTTACCGGCCTACAGCTGCTTGCGCTTGTGACGTCGCTACTTGCTGCTGCTGCTGCTTCTCATTCATCGCACCTGTCATGCCTGCCATTGCGCCTGACACAGATCCTGCCAGGGATCCATACATCAGCAACCGCAACGAGGCACGCCGCTGCTCCGGCTCATTCGCGTGAGCCCAGCAGGCAGCTATTTCGCTTGCAGATGTCAGGCCAATGCTGCTGCTATCACTGCCGGCCGCTGCTTGGCGGTCGCATAGCAGCAATGCAGTTTCCTCGTCGCTGCTATCGCTGCAGTTGCTGCCTGCACTGCCTGCATGGGCAAGCTTGATGCCATCACCCAGTGCGCTGCTGCTGCTGTCTTGGTTGCTCGTGCCGGGCCCATCGACAGGTTGCTGATGTATATGCAGCTCTGTATTGGCTGGCAAGGCACCTGCTGGCTGAGCTGCATCTGCAAGAGCAGTAATGCTGGTGGCAGCCGCGTTGGATTGACCCACAAGCGGCTGCAACTGTTGGTCTGCTGCGCTGCTGCCATCAGCGGCAGCAGTCCCAGCAGCAGCAGGGATAGCAGCCGCAAGTGCAGCCGCTGGCGGCTGCTGCCCTGCAGGCAGCACTTGGCTGACAGTTGCCGGCTGCTCTGGTGTGCTGCTGCTGTCCTGCAGGGCTGTCGCGGAGATGCTGGCCTCCTGGCGTGCTAAGCTGACATAAAGGCACCTGCAGCAAGCAGCAAAAGCAGCCGATTCAGGCACACATTAATGAGACACCAACAAGTCGACATATAGCAAGCTTGCAAAGTGGATTGATCTTCAGACGTGCTGTAGACAGCATATAGTCAGCATGTTGTGCTTGCAAGCACAACTGCAGAATGAAGTCAACTCCCCAGCACCACATTCTCCCCAGCAGCCTCAGATGTCACGAAAGCCAGGTAGGCGGCAGCTGCACAAGCTGCAGAAGCTGCTGCTTACAGCAGAGGTGCTTCCTGCAAGCAACTCACCGCTTGGTGTGCTCTGTGGGTTGCTGCCTGTTTTGTAGCCACTGCCGTATGCGCTGCAGCACGTGGCAGTGCACACCAATCACCAGCAGCAGCACGCATGCCATCACAAACTCCACTCCCCGCACTGGCAGGGCCGTCAGCAATGCTGCTCCAATAGGTGCGCCTAGCGACTGCAGGGGCCATGTACCAAACGGTGCATACAGAGTAGTTGTCAAACACTGCACGTTGAGTGCGTGACGCAAGGCCCTGTTTAGTAATGTCACAGCCCTGCTGACAGTACTGCGGCTGTGGTTGAAAGCAACTGCAGGCCAACACAAACGTCGCAAGCTATGCTGGCTGAGTGTGGCAGCAGGCAGCAATATGATATGTCGTACCCACAGCAGCCAAGCCAGCAAGAACACGAAGGCAGGACAGCAAGGCCCCCTCCTGCTGCACTAGAGCAACTGTCGCCAGCATGTGCTTACCCCAAAGATGAACAGCGACGATGTCAGGCGCCAGTCACACGTGCTTGCTGCCCGTGTCAGCCTGCAACCAAGGCAGCACAACGCGTACATCACATAACTTAGCCTGCCACCTGCATAAACTACCACACAGTACATATGCGGATCAGCCAGCTTTGCTTGCATGGCAGCAGCTAGGGCCACAGGCGGGGGGCTTGTTGCTTTCTTTGCTGGCCGGGTGCAGTGCTGCTGCTTTTCACAGAGCAAGGGGCAACGCATGTCATGCTAGTGTGCAGTGATTGCAGCTCTGCCTGCACAGCATGCCTGAATGTTGTCACACGTTGCTGCAGCAGCTGCTCACCTGAGCAACGGCAGCGCACAAAACTCACTGCAGACACACTCTGCCACCACTGCCTGCTGTAGTGTGCCTGCAGGCACAGCGTCAAGCACTGTCAGTAAGCAGCCATGCACCACAGCGCCGTGCGATTGTATAAAACGGCTTTTGAACTCCTAAGCGCGCTGCTGCTGCTGCTGCTGTTGCTGATGCATGTCAAGCACACTGGGTGCGAGCGATGTTGTTGCGGGCATCCGGCCTCTAAAGGCAACGTAAGACGGTGCAGCAGCACATGCACATCTGCAGCTTGGCATCGCCACACAGCACCCACCAGCATCAAAGCCCAGGCATGTGAATACAACCCACACGCAGAGGTTGAGTATGGCGGACCCAAAACCAGTGATGCCCTGCAACACATCACAAGGAACAAGGGTTGTTAAGCGACCCTACACACTGTCTGGCATGCAGAGAAACCATCATCACGGAGACAGGCAGGCAGGCAGAAGTGCAGCAAGCATACTGCTGTATTGTTGCAAGCATGTGCTGGATGCCAAAGCATAGCTGACTGAAGATGGCCTTTGCATACGCACCCTGACGATGGCACCCAGCAGGTTGCCCAGAACCAGAATCAACATGCATGAGAGGGTAGCCATCAGGTGCGCACAGGTCACCGATGGCCTGTTTGGGGGGCTGCCTGCAGATCTATGCTGCACGTCCAGTTCTGATCATACCGTGAAGGCTGTATCACACATGTGAATATCTGGATAGGTGAAACGCCGCTGCACCGCGCGTGCACCAAGAATGTTGCAGCAGTAGCAGCAGCAACAGCAGTGTGGAAGGCTGTACGCCTGCGCTGCTCAAAACTCATCCACAGCATCAGCATAAAACAGTTGGAGCCAGCAATGAGGCAACCAAGGTGGGGCGACGGCCAGCAGTGCTGAGCACCTGCTGCCATGCACCGAACCACCCACACCACAAGACCTGGGACCAACCTGTGTCATATGACATGGCAGTGCTACTACTTGGGAGGCATGCTGCTTCCGCATCAGCATTGCTAGGAGAGTCGCACGCCGCGTTCAAATTGTTGTTTAATTGCCACGCACCAACAAGCGGGCCTTAGCGAGCATTCCTTGGTTTTCCCTCTCACAGTCGAGCTGGCGAATGGTCTGACCTTTCCTGATGAGCGTGCACAAAACAAAAGAAACATGCAGAATATACGGGGCAGACGCTCTAGTGAAGGGGCGGGGAATGAGGTGTGTGAGACAGAAGTCTCGTCTTTTGGGCACCTTTAGAGTCTCGGGACGCCCCTGATGAGCTTACTTTATGGCTATGGCTTTACGCAGGGATTGCTGCACAGGCGTAAGCGGTCGAGTGTAGGCATCATAGGGCCCTCGAGTGCAGCTAGCACACCTCCAAGCCAGGCTGGTAGCCCTTTTATCAAAGCATGGCAGCAGGATAGGTCTGCATCACCTGGGACGGCCTCGTGCAGCGACGCCGAAGGTGCGCCGAGACGAAGCTGTCTCAGCAGAGGCTTACGCCTGTCGATCAACAATGCAGCAGGCGTCTCGTATGCCTGTATTGCTTTGTATTAGAAGGACTGGAACTTTATTGAGACGTTTTGCATTGTCCTGAAGTCGCTGTGCTGTCTTGTCTTGCAGTGGACTCACCATTAGCAGCTGCCCGAGTCCTGAAGGTGCCTGACGTGGCGATTCCGATGCAGCACAGCCTGCTGAAAAGAATCAGCGCTTTTCAAACCAAGGAGGTGAGCGCCCAAGTGGCCTGCGCTGCTGTGTACCTGCAGCTTGCAGTTCCTCCCACCCTGCACACGTCACCATGCATATGCATGCATCCCGTCCAGAAATTGCTCAAGTAAGCTGTTTGCTTCTTGCAGGATCTGCTGGAGTTTGTGGCTCATTACCACTGTCTGCTGGACCTGATCAACTTGGTGACATGTCTGTACCGCTTGGCAAAGATGTCCAAGGAGGCTTCCAGGGGCAGGGGCGGCTACCTGGCTGAGCTGCAGCGTCACCCCACGTTTCAGCTGCTGCTGCGTGAGTATCTCAGCAACACTGATGTGCACTGCTATTATCTCAGGCAGAGTAGCAGCGGCAAAGTGGGCCTGAGCAGCAGCTTGAAGACGCGGTTTCCTTGCTCAGGCTGGCCCTGGTTGTGCACAACCAGGGCCAGCCACTGTGCTTTGACTTGCATGTGACAGCCAAAGCACATGTGCACTGTTGAGGCTTATAATGGGTGTTTCATATGTGCATGCTTGTTGCATGCTTGTTGTGCAGGCTCCATCAGCAGCAAGTTCCTGCAGGCGCACCTCAACTACCTGCACACGCAGAGCGAGGGGCTCAAAGGTGTGGATGGCCGCTGCCTTGCCAACTTGACATGGGCGCTGGCCAAGCTGGACCTGAGCAGCGAGGACACTGCGCTGACCACAGAGCTGGCGCTGACGGTGGCGCCGTTTGTGATCCGCAGCCTGGACAGCAGCAGCCCACAGGTGTGTTTCAATCGGGTCCAATCGGGTGACACTTCCAGCAAATGGCAGCTGTGCATGGAGCACAGCAGCAGTGGTTCTCTATGGAGCATGGGGCACGCCTCCTGAAGTGCCTGCAAGACTGCTGCTGGAAGTGCAACAGGTTGAAGGGCGGAGTTGCATGGCTTATCAACTTTCTGCAGGGATTGTGAGTGAGCTGGGCACCAAGTTATACTGTGCTGCTGTGCAGGGCCTGGCCAACATGCTATGGAGCTATGCCAAGTTGCCTGTTGCACCGCCCGCTGTGGTGATGGCGCTGGTGTCCAAGATCACAGACCAGCTGGTGCAGCACAGCCAGCGGCCTGATGGTTCACCCACGTTTGATGCACAGGTAGGTTGCAGGGCAGAGCATGTTTAGCTCTGATGCAGAGGTTGAGATCCTGGACAGGGGGTGCTTATCTTAGCGTGTGCTTCTGATCGTTGGTTGCCACATATGCAGTGTCTACATTGCACAACCTGGTGTTGGTGCGTACTCAAGTGCATGGTGTGGTTGCTGCAGGCGCTGTCAAACAGCATCTGGGCGCTGGCGCACCTCAAGTCGCGCGGCATGGACATGGATGCGCTGCACAACGCCCAGATCATGCGCTTCATGAACGAGCTGGCTGCTGCAGCAGCGCGCGCACTGTCACGGCCGCATGCCACGCTGCAGCCTCCTGGCAGTGCTGGCGAGCCGCGCTTAGCAGAGGCGCAGCGGTACCTTGCGCTGGTGGAGAGGGAGTTCAGTTGCCAGGTGCGGCATAGCTTGCTGCAGGCGCTTTGCTAAGGTTGGACAGATTTTCTGGTGATTCTTCATGACCTATTGCAGATGCTATGTTTGCACCAAATGAGTGGTTCTGGCTCACATGGTTGTGCTGTGCTCCTGCAGGCACTGGTGAACATCGCATGGTCCTTTGCCACGCTGCTGGGCGTGGTCTGCTGCCAGCAGCCAGCCATACACCAGCTGTTCCTGCTGATCCACAACGAGTCTCTCACCCGCCTGCGCTGCACGGCGCTGGCGCTCAGCAGCGGGCAGTCGCTGCCGTACATAGGAGGTGGCGGCTTCAACGAGCAAGCACTGTCCAACGCAGTGTACGCTTTTGACAAGAGCGGCCTGCTCAGCAGCGAGCTGCTGTCAGCTGTGTTTGAGGTGTCTGCGCTGCGGCTGCAGCGGGGAGGTGCCTCTCACCACTATGACCTGGCGACGTTCAAGCCGCAGGAGCTGTGCACGCTGCTGAAGGTGAGTTTGGAGAACAGTTGTAGCGATGGTAGGCATGCGGTTGTGCAGCCTGCTGCGTGTTTGTACTGTATGCCGCAAGGCTGCAATGTGCACAGACTGCTACTGTGTTAGTGCTGTGTTGTGCATGCTGTTGCATGGCACGCAGCGCAGTTAGTCACACTACTGCCTGCTGCCTGTGTGTTGGACGCAGGCCTGCCACGCCAACATTGCGCCGCCTTGGGCGTTCCTGGGCAGTCTGCTGCAGCTGTTGGGCAACCACCCGCAGATGGCAGACTCCTGGACAGCAGCGGAGCGCCTGGAGCTGCACCGTGCATGCCAGCTGTTCTTGGTCCATCAGGCCGAGCTGGCTGCCAGCGGTCAGCAGCAGGGAGGCGTAGCTGTGTCAGCCGCTATGGGACTAGCCAACAGCCTTGCCAACAGCGTGAACGTTGCAGGCTTGCCAGCAAACGGGCGCGCCAGCTTCACCGGCAGCAGCTTAGGTGGCATGGGTTGTGGCAGCGGGCCCCCAAGCGGCAACTTGTTTGGTGGCCAGTGCAGGGTGCCAGGCAGCGGCCCTCCTTCAGGCTCGTATGGTGGCTTGCTGGGTGCCATGGCAGGTGCAGGGGGCGGCATCAGCGGTAGCAGCCCACGCAACAGCCAGACGTCTGGCAGCATACTGGGTGGCGGGGGTGATCCTCTCATCTCCACATTTGGGCAGCTGCCAGCCACGCCCCAGCAGCAGCAGGCTGGCATGTTTGGTGGCGTGCAGGCTTCGCTGGGCCTGCAGCAGCAGCGCGCGCGTATGCAGTCAGCTACAGGCACAGGCAGCCCCAACCCTGCACTGATGCAGCTGCTACTTCAGCAGCAGCAGCAGCAGCTGGGTGCGACAGCTGCAGCAGAGACTGTGAACTGCCCGTTGTGCGGGTCCCTGCTGCGGCAGCAGGACGTTGCTGCGCATGTGGAAGCTTGCCTGACTGCCAACCGTACCACAGCCGCCAACTTTGACGCAGTTTTGAGGCAGCACGCCCAGCAGCAGGCCCAGCAGCACGCACAACAGGAGGCCGCGGTTCGTTGGGTGGCTCAACAGCAGCAGGCAGCGCAGACTGAGCAGCTGCAGAACTTGCTAGCCAGCCAGCTGCTGCAGCAACAGCAGCAGAATCTGCTAGCTGCTGCTGCTGCAGTGCAGGGGGGCTCAGGGCTGCTGGGCTTGGAGGAGCTGTGCAAGCCTGGCGTTGACGCCTCATCTCTCGCACCATGGATGATGGAGGCAGCGGCAGCTTCTAGGCCGCCGCTGAGGCCAATGCGCAGGCTGTAAGCAATGGGTGTGGGTTTGCAGAGGAGCGTGTGTTGTGAAGCCATTTGATGGGCTATGCATTAAGTATGGACATTGCAGCATCATATAGTGACCTTCCTTGTGCCATAGCAGCAGCATACTTGTTGACTTGGTGGCTTCTTAGGAGCAGCTCTGACGCTATTCATTGTTTGCGTTTCAGCTTGAAGCAATGTTGGTGCTGATTGCCAGAAGTGTCTTTGTCATGCATCAGGTCAACCTCTTTGGCATGCTGCGGCAGAGCTTGCTTGCTGCCCTTTGCAGTTACAGTGGGTGTCTGTCGTAGACCTTGCATGTTCAACTGGCAGCCTCATAGGCCGTGCTGATGTCAAGCACCAAGGCCCTTGCACCGCTGAAACTCTTGGCGTGGAATTTACTGTGCGACACTGGTGTGCATCAGCCACCTGCCTGGTTTGGTACGTGTGCACATTGCTGCTCCAATTTTCATGTGGCAGTCTGTAGGATGGCCATGTTTTGTACAGCAGAGATTATCGCGGGTTGTGAGCTCTTGGTGTTGTAGAGCTCGCGGTGGCACCAGTTGAGAAGTGATTGAGCACTGGCTGGGTGGGGTTTGGCTGGTGCAGCAATGCACCCTGAGAGAAAGGCGCGCCCAACCAACTTGCAGCGCACAGCCTGTATGGGGCGTGCGTGTGTCATATGTGATAGGTTCTTATGTGCATGCTGGCATATGATGTGTGTACACTATCAGCCGTGGCTTGGCCTTGCCAAGCCATGCTGGAAGAAGATGGCGGTGCCTGCCAGAAGCACAGGTTAAGTTGGCTGGTTACGCTTTAGCGGGTCTATGGCTTCGTCAGCACTCTGCACGGGCCACATGGTAGTTTTTTGCTGTATGGGAAGCCCCATATACTCCCATGAGACCCTGGGTGATGGGCTGTCTATTATGTAGCTCCACATGCGTCTGGGTGTATGTCTGCCATCATCAATACATGTCTGTCTTGTGGAAGAAAGCAGTAAAGCAGTGAGGATTGCGGGCGTGGGCTGCTGCGTTCTGCCAGCCAACCCGTCTTGTTGACATATGAGAATAGTGCTTGTATCAGTGAATGCTGCTGTTTACGTGGCAGTGCTTGCTGGCACAGCAGTTAGCTGGATCATGTGGCGTGTGCATGTGTGCACTGGGGTAGTCGTCTGTGCTGCGGCACAGCTGTTTCTTGTCATGTTGGGAGTTCGTGGTGTGTCCTTTGCGCTTTTAGGTGATGCGGCTGCAGTTGGCTGTTGTTTTGTATGCATAGATACAATGCGCACTTTGTCCTGCCATGACCCAATCGCCCAGGAAGTGCCTGGCAAAGCTGTTGTGGGCGAAATGCCTGGTGAAGGGGCTGGTGCAGCGCACAGATGGCAGGATCAAGCTCTGCGGCACTTGAGAGTGAGATGGAACGTGTGTGTTAAAGGGGAAGAACAGAGTGCCGGGGCAGCCGCTATGCGTGCAAGCGCACTGTGCAGTGCCTGCCAGGGCCTGGGTGCATCTGAGTGGCTCTTGTACTGGCGGCACGTTGCACAGCTGTGTACACTATATGGTTGACGCTGCCGTCTGCGGTGGGTCTATGCGTGCTACTGTTAAGCTCAGGGCAGTGCGAGGTGTGCAGGGGCCAGCGGCACAGATGTCCAGCGCAGCTGCAAGGTTTTTGTGTTGTTTTGTGCTGGTTAGCGTCTCAACCTTGTTGTGTGGTTCTGCACTGTCTGCCGTGCATCCAGATCCTTTGTACATTGCACACAGAGGGACTGCAGGTTGCGTCTTTTGCCATTTCACAGCAGCATGCTTGTACCTGTGCATTGGGTTGCTCCACTGACAGAACATGCCAATTGTGCACACAACACGACGGCCATTGGTTGCTGGGGTGTGCACTTTGGGCAGTCTTGCCGTGCTACTGCGAAGTAGTGCCTGGCAAGTGAACGAACTTGACCATGTTGTTGTGCCAGCATTGTATGTGTTGTCTGCAGCCGGGCGAGAGAGCTTCAGCGCTCTGCAGTCTGCAGCCCTCCTTTGCACGCAAAGTGAAAGGGTACTTGTCGCCAAAACAAACCATTTCTCCAGAAGAAAGTCAGTAGTTATGCGAGCGTGAGGTGGTGGTTTTGGCTGAGCTCAGGTGCATGCGACATTGCAGCTGCATCAAAAAGCATAGGTTGATGAGTAGACCTGTCCACAGCACTTTTGGGGTAGCTGTGTGTCTTAGTCGTAGTATGTGTGTGTTCGCCTGTCTGCAGATGCTACGGTGATTGAACCCAGATCAGAATAAGCTGTGTGCACCAGAGTATGTCATGATGACAAGCCGCAAGTGTTTTGGGTGACCTGGATCAGCACTGGACCCGTCGTACAGGGTTGTATTGTTACTGCTATGTAGGGCCAACTTGCGGGTCAGGTTGCGTACCAAGCTTCAACTCGCAGCTGAGTGCGTGTGTATACAGATACAGATCTACTGTATACTTGTTCATGCACGGCACGCACGTGTGTGCCTTCTTGTATGTTTGTTACCGCCATTGGGTCCATCCTGGTGTTGGCTTGTTGGCTGACAAGAAGAGTGCAACGTGGAACACAGTACTACAGACAATGTGTGACTGGACTTTGTTTTGCATGACGTATGCGACTGGTGCTGGTGTTTACGATGGTGCTGTATTACAGTGGTCTTGCCAGGTGTGGGTAGGCGAATTGATGCTAACAGCAAGCAGCTGCATGCGAAAGTATTGTGCTTTAGGCCTCTGTGGGCCTTTTCTAGGAATTGCGTGTACACAGTCCGGCTCAGTTTCAGTTATTGCATGCCTTTGTTTTGCAAACTTCATTCTGGTCTTCTTGCTCGACTGTTTGGCTGGCTTGTGCACAGTTCAAGCCCTGCATATATCGTTGTTGTTGATGCATCAACTGCAGCCTTGACAGTGAAGGTTTTACTGGTAGCAGCAGATGGTGTGGTTGCTGCTGGCCAGGTCATGGGATGTAACAAAAAGCCCTAAACACAGTATGCAGACTGGCCTGATATCCGATCCGTGGCACGGTCAGGACGGATGACCTGATAGCGCGTGTTGCATAAGCAGGCTTGATCGATCTTACCATCAATCCCAGTCACTCCTTGATCATGCTGCTGCCACGGACTGCGTTCAGTCTCGGTGCCACCTCGAGGCCAGCCAAGCCCGAGGCACGGCTCAGTCCTGTCGTAGCAGCCGTTAGGCGCACAAGAAGGGCTATTACCGAAGAAGATGTTGACGAGGAGACTGCTAGCACCCAGCCCGGTCTCACCGCAGATCAAAAGGTGAGCAACTGCTGCTCAGTCTGCGTGCCACAACAGCCCGTTGATCGCTACAGTACATAGCTAGCACACTTTGTTAGGTTCTGCAACTTGTTTCAAAGCTGTAAGAACCTAGCTACAGTGCTTAGGCTGCATGACAGTGCTGCTGCTGCTGCTGCTGCAGCATCAGCCCGCTTCATCTGCATGCAAGCCTTACCTGTTTAATCCCGGCTGGTGTTTCACTTTTATGAAAACAAAACCATGTACATCAGTTGTTGCAGCAGGCGAGATCGTGCATAAGTAGGGTCAGGGGCGACCTTGCAAGTGTTTGCACACAGCTCACCATGCGTGTATCTTCCCCATGCCTCGCGCAGGCAAAGCAGCGTGTGCTCAAGGAAACCATCCACAACATCAACAAGAAGCACGGCGCAAACACAGTTATGCAGATGTCTGGAGGAGCCACCAATGTGTGAGCACCTCAACAGGCCTCAGCACCATGCGCAGCACATGCGGCACCCGTGTGGCACACACATGCAGCACCATGCAGCTCAGCCGTGATGGCAGGGTCAACACAGACAGACACAAGCAGCAGCTACAATGCTACGGTGGTGATTGCACAGTTCAGCTGGGTATTCAGTGATCCCTGTCGATGCCAGCAGTGTCCACAGCGTCGCAGCTGTTCCCTGGATGCCATAGCTGCAGCAGTTACTGAAGAGGCACATGCCGAGGCTGCAGCAATCCTGACTGTACTGCCGTCTCAGCAGCAGTAAGCAGCACAGTGCCTTGGCTGCTATGAAAGGCAGCATCTCTCAAATAGGAACAACAGCAAACAACAGCGTTGCCACTGACTCTAATGATGTGTGCTTTGTTCATGATGGCTTTGTAGGGCGCGTACGCCCACCGGCTGCCTCACCCTGGACAAAGCCACAGGAGGAGGTTACCCCAAGGGCCGCATTGTTGAGGTGGGGGAGGGCAGGCACAGCGGCGTGTACAGCAGAAGTCTTAATTTCAAATACCTCAGGCTGGTCCGACAGAGGGAGGCAGGCACATCATGCAGCCGAGTAACATGCAGCCGAGTCACAAGCAGAAGGGCAGCAGCGATTGCATCAGCAATGGCAGCAGCTGCTCTGCATTTGCTTGATGTTTTGCTGACTGAATGTGCCTGAATGTGCCAAGAAGATGACTATTGTACCGCGCTTTCTTTGTATGTGGCTTGTTGCTGCATAATTTGAATAGGTGCACTGCCTTACAACGTCTGCTGCACTGCTGGAAGTGTCTTCCTGGTCTGTTGCCAACATTGGTTACAAACGTAGAGCCTGTGTCTGCTGTGTTGTTGACTGTGCTGCTTGCAGATCTTTGGCCCAGAGAGCAGCGGCAAGACGACACTGGCGATGCATGCCATTGCAGAAGTGCAGAAGCAGGGCGGAGTGGCCTGCTTCATCGATGCTGAGCATGCCTTTGATGCAGTGTATGCCGGGGTAAGTTGCATCACAGCACTTCAGCTGGCTGCAGCAACAGTATCAGTCAGAGACAACCGCACAGCATGCAGAGCTGGCTGTGGGTATGGCTGCAACAGCACGCAGCACGGCTGCAGCCACTGTGTACATTTGCCGGATGAGCTGTGGATACGCCCTGTGTTGCAGATGGCATTTGCAGGCATGTTGGCCAGTTCACGTTGACTTTTCGCTCCTGAACGTTTGTGCTGAGCAGGTCAATTCTGCATGAGGATGCACACACTTTGACTGCTGCCTGTCGTGCTGCCTGTTGTGCTGCCGTCCTGCAGCGCCTAGGCATCAACATTCATGACTTGATGGTCTGCCAGCCTGACCACGGTGAGCAGCAGCAACAGCACTGGCAGCGAGCGAAGCAGCAGCAGCAATGCAAGCACCATTTGTTTGTGGCTACATGCGTCACTTACAGCAAGATGGTGCTTTAGTTCTTAGAGTTATTGTCCTGTGCTGCGCTGGTGGATGGTGGTTGCGCAACCGGCAAGGCGCACAGCATAGGACGTAGCGTGGGCACGCCCTAGTGCCTCTGCCTTGATTTGCCAGCTTGGTTGCTTGCACACATATGTGCAAACGCTAATGCATGCTGTGCCCTCTGTCTCTGTCAGCTGCCTCCCGCCTATCTGACGGCTTCTGCTGCCTGTGTGGCTGTTGCTGTTGCTGCTGTTGCTGCTGCTGCTGCTGGCGTCAGGCGAGATGGCGTTCAACGTGATGGACGAGCTGGTGCGCAGCGGCGTGGTGGACATCATCGTGGTGGACAGCGTCAGCGCACTCGTGCCCCGCAGCGAGGTGGAGGGAGACATAGGCACGCCACAGGTGAGGCAGCGGCAGCATGAAGCTATGCTTGCTGGCAGGGTAGTGAGGCTCTGCACAGCAGGTGGAGGGAGACATCGGCACGCCTCAGGCTTGTAGGCAGGGCTGCTGGTAGGCTTGCTGGTTCTGGTGAGGCAGCACTGTCTAGCTGGATGGTGGAGGTACGGTTGCTGGAGGGTATATGGTTGCTGGCAGGCTTGCTGGCACACCTCGAGTGAGGCTCAGCACAGCACGCGCAAGTGTGCGGCAAAGCGGCACAGCGGCTGGGATAGGGGGTGGTGTGGGCGGCTGACGTTGGCACGCAATTCCTTACTGAGAGATGTGTGTGCCTGCGGATCCAAGACATAACGTCAACTGAGTTAGGGTCTTGCTGGCACCCATGCACATCAACATTCAGTGTGCATGTTAGCTTCAAAAGGAGCGTATGGGTTTCCGTGCCATGATTGCATCAGTCTAATGACGCTGTACTAACCCCAATCATCTCTGATGATGCTGTACTGCGCTGTGCTTGTGCGCGTTGTGCCCCCTCAGATTGGGTCCCAGGCTCGACTGATGAGCCTCGCGCTGCGCAAGGTGACTGCCAACGCTGCCAAGAGCGGCTGCACCATCCTGTTCATCAACCAGCTGCGTTTCAAGGTGTGTACGCTGCGTGACACAGCAGCGGGTGGTGATTGTGCGGAGTCCCCTGCAGCGAGCAGTTATGCGGAGTGCTTTCGTGCTGGGCGCAGCTGTAGTCAGCACAGCGGTAGCCTGCTTGCAGCTTCGTCGCAACACTCAGAACATGCATCCTTGGGATGCATACAGACTTGCTTAGGCAGCCAGCCGTGCTGTATACATTTGTCTTGTGTCGCACTAGCATCAGCTGGCTACACCCTGTACTTGTTGTAGCTCCACTCACGCGTAACTATGGACCCATCTCTGTCCCAGACGATCGAATGTTATGTCAACGTTATGTCACCTTCCTGGCTGGCGCTCGCGCTGCGCTGCGCAGGTTGGTGTGCTATTTGGCAACCCGGAGACCACCAGCGGCGGCAACGCGCTCAAGTTCTATGCCAGCATGCGGCTGGACATCCGCGCACGTGACAAGATCACGGAGACAGGCAGGGTGGAGCCTGTGGGCAACAGGGTGAAGGTCAAGGTCGTCAAGAACAAGGTGCGGCTGCTGCTGCGCTGGTCGCGTTGATGTCTGATGACACTGTTACAATAGATGGACAGATAGAATATCATGTGTTACGGGGTATACACTGACGATTGCCATGTGCTGTAGGCGCAGTAACATGGGATGAGTGCATCATCAGTGGGGGCCTGGAAGCTGAGAATGTGGCCAGAGCTGCGTGTGAGAACGGGGACAGGGCAAAGTATGGGGTTGGGGGTAAGCAGGGGTGGGCGAGGGTTTAAGGGTTGTTTGGGTGAAGAAAGTGTAACCGCTGGCATTGTTCAACTGTGCTGGGCAGGCTGTGCAGGTGGACAAGCCGCCCTGTTTCCTGTTATGGTGATGCCAGTGCTTGTTACGGTGATGCCAGTGCTTGAACCATTGCTGGTCTGCTGCTGCTGCTGCAGGTGTCGCCGCCGTTTGAGGTTGCTGAGTTTGACATCATGTTTGGCGAGGGCATCAACTCGGTGGGCTGCGTGTTTGACGTGGCCAAGGAGACAGGCGTCATTGAAACACGGGTGAGCTCCGGCTGACGGCTGTAGCAGCACCAGCATCAGCATTGCCAGCGGCAACTGATCAATGGAGGTACTGTGGGCCAGCTGCTATGAAGCACGCACACGCGTGGAAACAATGTCTGCTTGCATGCAGGTGTGTAGTTGGGCGAATGCATGCAAGGACGCTTCCCCGAGCTGTCACAGCATCATCTGCTGCATGATTATGTTGAAACTCCTCGACCCAACCCTCCCATTCTTTGCCTGCTACATTCCCTCAGGGCTCTCACTTCTACTTTGAGGGTGTGAAGCTTGCCCAGGGCAGGGACAACGTGCTGTCTCACCTACGAGACAACCCAGACACCGCAGCGCGCCTCACCACAGCAGTGCAGGCCAAGATAGCTGAGGTTGCGGCGCAGCAGGCCGCCAGCGGCAGCGGCAGTGGGGCGCGTGGCAGCGGCAGCTTGGATGATGACCTTGAGGGCTTTGGCGATGAGCTGCTTGATGATGACGCACTGCTGCAGGAGCTGCGCGAGATTGACGGATGACGATTAGGATTGTCATGTAGGCGCGCTGTTGCAGCAGCAGCAGCAGCTGCTGCTGCTGGCAGGGTTGATCATACAGCATCATCGTCATTGATTATATGTCGCAAATCTTGTACAGTGCCGCTTGTGGATATATGCAGCATCGTGCCTCTTCTGGAATGGCTGCAACTGTAGTTGTGTATTATATTCCTGTCATATGTGTTGCACTTGTCACAGTGCGGTGTGTGGTCAAGCTGTTCTGCCAATTCAATCAAAAGATTGGGGACTGGCAACTGCTTGAATTGCACGGCTGTCATTGATATGCTCTGGATGTGTTGGTGAGGCCAGGAGCTCCTCGGGGTGGCTGCACGTACGGTGTGGCGTGTAAAGTTCAACTTGCCGAGTCGCCATTTGTAGCTGCTACACAAAGCATTTTTTGTGTCACTGATAATGTGTGCTCGTGTGCTTACTTTCATGAGCATTCTAGTGCAGCTACAATGTTGCATGCATGTTTGCCTGTGCTTGGCAGTTTGTTTAAACGCAGGGCATGTTCCAGCCCCATGCAGTTGAGCTTTTGGCAGTAGGGCCGAGAAGCTAGTTACTCTGCGCTGGTGCCTGATCTGCTAGTGGTGCCCAGTTGTGGTGGCTAGTCGTATCAAGGGGTGACAGGGTAGATACTGACCTCGAGATGATCAAGTATGTGAGGTGTAATTGGTTGCCAGCTGCACTGCAGTACAGCAGCCTCTCATCCTGGCTAGCTACGACTGCACAGAAAACCGGGAAAGCTCAAAGGCCATCATCTGTCCCTTGATGCACACAGCAGCGTTCTCTTGCATGTGCACGATCATATGGCCATGGGCAAGTTGACATTTTACTTCGAACGTTTCGTTACAAAACACATACCTTCGACGCAAGAGGGCGCTGATGTTGATTTATCACTGTTTTAAATCAAAGAGCGCATGGATCAATCAGTTTGTGAGCTGACGAGCAGACGCCGTCTTTGACCGACTGATGCGTTTGACTGACATGTTTTATTATTCAAACCACACGAACTGATGACGGGCTGTCGCTAGTAGCGGCTACGCACACAGTAAGTTAAGCTTCAATACCGTATGTATTCCTAATGGTGTTTGTAGCAGTTTTGTTTGTTCTCGAGCGTGTCCCACCTACATAGCCGCTAAGTCAAGCTATTGCAACACCTGCAGCGAATCACGCATCAAAACAATGATTGCCCTATCCGTATGCAAAGATCGTTCGTCTTGTTCACGCAGCAGCACCGCCTGCAAGCACAGCGCCTTTTCAAGTCTGGCAGCTGCACATGTGGTCCTCCTACTAGCTGCAGCTTTTGCTCTGGCCTTTGGCATGCTGACCATCCGCTGCTCAGTGGTGTGCGACAATCCAGCACAAGCAAGTTTTGCATCACGCACTCCTGCAAGCACAAGGCTAGCACAGCAGAGTTCGTCCTGCAGCAGCTGCACAACGCTCCTCCAGTTGCGCAACAGCTACAGCAAGCGCTTTTGGGCGTCTTCAGCAGCAGGTGGCACTGCCACCGGATCAGAAGTGCACCTGCGAGTGCCATGTGTTCAGCAACAGAAGCAGCAGCAACAGGAGCAGCCGCAACAGGAGCAGCAGCAGCCGCGACTAGAACTGCAGCAGGAGCAGCAACAGATCCAACAACAGAAGCAGAAACTGGAGCAACTCAAGCAGGAACTGGGGGACAAGCGCCTCCATCTACAGCAGCAGCAGCAAACACTTGAGCAGCAACAGCAGGAGCTGGAGCAGCTTCTGCCACGGCAGCAGAAGTTCCAGGAAACCAACAACGAGTTTCACAAGGCAGCACGCTACGCTGCGCCTATTGCACATGGCAGCACCTATCGTGCCATTTTGAAGGATGCAACATTACCGTCCTGGGAAGCCAAGGTCTCCCAAAGTAGAATCAACTACTGCAGCAAAGGAGCGTGGGATGACCTAGCCAGTGGCAGTTGGTACTCTACCCTGGATGGAGAGCTGTTGTACGAGCCAAGTTCCTGCAAGCTGCGCCGCCTGACTGCGGATGCAGCGCGCCAGTGCCTGGCCAACAAGACGCTTTCCTTTGTCGGTGACAGTCTGTCCCGTTACCAGTACCTCAGCCTGGCGTACTTTTTGAGCCACGGGCATTACATGCAACGATACGGCACTGATGGCGGCAACCGCACCCTTGCACATGAGAGGACGTGTGGCAACTTCTCCACCTTCTATAGCGAAGGGTCCAGGTCGCTGCAGCATCAAAGCGCGGCAACCACCGCAATGGAGGCATGTGACTGCTACAGGCTAGGCCTTGACAACACCACTCGTGAAGAAAGGACGCTGTCTGTGGACACCCTCATGCCAGCAACACCTGGACAGGGCGTCAACAGGAGTTCCGGCCTGGCTGTCTCAAGACTCAAGGTGGGGTACAGGCAGGCATTTGGAATGAAGACCAATGTGCTGGATGAGACACTGGATGCCATTCGAAGGGTAGCTCAGGACAACTCAACTGCCGAGAACATCATACTGGTCAACCTTGGACACTGGTTTGACAAGGGCATGGTTGGAAGCACAAACACTAAACACCGCACAGTAGCAGCAGTGTATGAGCCGCTGCTTGCTAATGCAAAGGCAGCGGCTGGAAATGGCAGGGCACAGTTCATCTGGAAGTCAACGACAGCATCTTTTCACGGTCAGTCAAATGCTCTTCCTGTTATTTACGACTGGCACAGTCTGTTGACCAGCATGGCTCGCCATTACAGATGGAACGTGATGGATGCATTTGGTGTCACCCGCAGCATGATGACATCTGGCATGTATGGCTTCTGGGATGCGCTGCACTACCATGCGTTTGTGTATGACCAGCTGAATGACGTGCTGCTGAACGGCCTCTGCTGACAGCAGCTAGTGTTGAACACTACAAATTTGGTATGAAAGTATATTGGTGCTTTTCACTGGGTCGTATGCAAACCATTTTTTAGGGCAAGCGGTTTGCCTGCTAGACTTAGAACTTGTTGAACATGCAAGCGATTTGCCTGCTAGTCAACTGTGCAGGGTCAGGCGCATGTGGCTGCTGCTGCTGCTGCTTAGGGGTATACATGTGAAGTGCTCGGGGTTGCACAGCAGTGCGTGTTGCTGTCCTCGGTTACGATGGCATACGATGCCCTGGTAAATGGCATCTTTTGCAGCCGCCAACTTGGTGACAAGCAAGTGTGCCTGCGCCTGCCTTGCCTATGCACATTGATGGGGAGAGGAAAGAACTGTCAGATTGATTGGTCTGCTATCATCTTTATGAAGATCTTCACTGAACATAGAATGTTTCTTTTGGCTCAGCAGCAGGCGCAGGCATGCAGTGCCAACCCCTTGGTTTCAGGCCAGCTGTGTGCTGTTTCATAAGAAGCAAGAGTCAAAACTAAGAACAAGAATTCGTGCAGAGTATCTACGCGGACGGTCCAGCTTGTGTGCAGCAAGACAGATTGCATCAGCTGTGGCACCTTATTAATCCTCAGAAGTGCCGGGTTCTGGTGTTTAGTGATTCATTGCTGCTTTTGTTGGCTCAGAGCCAAAGCTACTGTAGGCATGGCTGCATGACTCAGCATCATGTCGGGCGCTGACTGCCAGTAGTAGTGACGATCCGTTGTATCAACAACTAACCGCTGGTGGAACTAGTGGTGCTGGGTTATCTCCCGCCTCCATCACGCAGCTGTCAACTGTGAACACACCGCGCAAAGCTCACACAGCATGCTTCAGCCGTGTCTGGCCCGGCCAGGAGGCTTCTGACCTACAGACTCTCATTGTTTTCTGCGCATCCTGCATCAATGTTGCAGCCTAGAAGCAATGATTGCTTTGAAGCAGTCAGGCCCCTTACATCAGGTGAAGTGGACTCACCAGCCCTTGAAACAGGGTTGATTTGGTGCAAGAATCAGCTATAGCTGCCAGCAGAGTATGGATGTATTGCAGCCGCCAATGGGCAGATTGACCGTCAAGGATTCCTTCCGGGCCGCGGGGACTCTGTAGCATAGATTCTGCAGAGCGGCGGCGCGGCAGGTGCACAGTCAGATTAAGTTGATTTGTGGTGTGTGGTCCACTGGACCGGTCGGACCAGCTTTATCAGAACACGAACCAACTGCTTAGTAAGCACGTGTTACTGTTTACACGCATGCACTATCTTGGTGTGCAGGGCCTGCAGGCGTCGTTGGGTCAGCCGAGAGGAGTGAGCCATGCCTGTGTAGACACTGTGACAGCGCCGCGCTGTCACGGTACAATTGCAGTACAAATATCAGAGTAGAGCAGCCTGCGTCAAACGCTAGCCGCTCACATTGCAGTTCCAGGTTGCGACTGTGCTAACAGGTGTCAACCATACCTGAGCAATTTGTGGCAGCCGGTTGATGAATGACCATTGAGCTTCACGAAGGGGTTTGGCGCCTGTGCTGTCATACAAGCAGCTAACTTGGCCGTGAACGAATTGCAATTGCCACTGTGACTGCTACGTCTTGATGATTAGCTCAGCTCAGTGACCTTTTTTGGGGGGGGGATCCGCACTTTGTCCAACGCTGGGCTGTTTGCCCACAGTAACAAGGGAAACATGGGAAGGAAGACACCACAAAATACTATCTCTGGTAAAAGTCTGCTGCTGAAAATCACACCTAGTCATGCCGCGGGTCCCCTGGGGGCGCCTCACCAAGTGCCACAGTGTGATAGCTTGTTGCATTCAATGTGATCAGCACCACTGCACTTAATACAACCATTGACCGGGTCAAGCACTGCGACTTGATGTTACAACAGCGTGTCTGAGACTCTCTCTGGGTAGTACCCTGAAGCTGTAAAGACACTACTAACCAGGGCCTGATGTACCAAATCAGTATCACTACTGAAGCGCCGCTCAGGCTCGTGCATGCAGATGCTCCACATAGCCACCAATAGTACTGCCCTGCTCCTCAGCCTGAGGCAGTGCCTGCAACAACTGCGCCACAACAGTACTGCGAAGCATTGCTGCTGCCAGCAGCTGACAACCCCTACCGCCACCAACCTCTAGCGCTGCCTCCAACCAACCTTGCTGCTTGAACGCCTGATGAACTGCTGCGGCAGCCCACATGACTGCAACATGCAGCAAGTTCCGCACTGGCTACTGAGTCTGCAGCAAGTTAGGCCACTGGCCACTGGCCACTGAGTCTGCAACAACTGCCAGCATCATTCCCAATACATCTGTGCTGCTGGCAAGCTGCGCAGCTGCATGCACCAACCTGCACTGCCACCCCAAACAGCCGCTTGAATGAGCTGTGTATGTAACCGTACGTAGCTGCCGATGCCATCACCACTGGACCAGTCGGCACCTGCCTGCCCAATCAGCACTCAGCTGTACAAGCACTGGAGATTGGAGACATCAACGCTACAGACTGAGCTTGTGCAGCAGCTGCAAGCACTCATCATGTCCACATTGCCCTGTCACCAGCAGCAGCTGCTACACTGCCGCACTGCCAAGCTGCTGTGCTGCTGGCAGCTTGCACAGCTGCTTTAAACACTCCCCGCTGCAAAACGCTACAGCTGACTTCAGCAGTTGCTGCACTGCCGCACTGCCAAGCTGCTGTGCTGCTGGCAGCTCACACAGCTTTGCGCACATGCAGCTGTTGCAACCAACAGCAGTCTGCAGCAGTTGCTGTACTTCCTTGCTGGTGAGCTTCTGTGTGGCAGCAAGGCTCCACAGTGGCCACATGGATCTATCATTCCTCTTCACAGCTGCTTCTAGTGCTGGCAACACAGCTGCACTTTCAAGCTGCTTTGCAGACCCCAACCAACATAGCTGGATGAGACTCTCTTGGTCACCAAACTCCGCTGCTACTAGCAGCAATGTCGCCACATCTGCTCCGCTTAGCTGCTTGAACACTGGCAGCTGGTACAGGCTGTCAGCTGCTGTGCTCTGGCGCTTTTCAAATGCTGCCTGCAGGACGTGCACTATCTGTGAACTGCTCATGCTAGCTGCAGCTGGCAGTTGACAGAGAACCCGTATGCTAGCAACAGATGCACAGCTCCGCAGCTTCAAAGCTTCCAGTAAAAGCCGTTCACAGGCGCTGCTGCTGATTGCCCTTGCTGATTGCAGCTGCCAGCTGTGGCACAACTCCTGCAAGCAGGCTCGCAGCTCCGCGGCTGCTTTGGCCCAAGCACGCTGTGAGTTGTGCAGTGGATCTCTGCTGGCATTCTCACGCTGCAGTAGAACGTGCGGTAGTGCAGCCTGCAGTAAGGCTGCATGGTCGCTAGCTGCAATGTACGCATCCTGCTGCTCCGTCTCCCCAAACCTAGATAGCACCATTGCTGCCAGCAGCAGGCGTGCCACTGCATCTGCATCAGGCTGCGCTGCTGCTGGCAGTTCCGGATATGCACGAAGCACAAATGTCACGTAGTTGTAACTGTTCTGCAACAACAGCAGCTCAATTACTGCGGCGTACGTCGCTGCATGGATGTGCTGCAGCACATGCAGCTGCTCCAGCAGTAGATGCCACACAGCTGCATGCTGCCGTGCCACTGCTGTCAACAGCAGCGCGCGAACTGCACAGGACTCAAGCTGGCGCGGCATAGAGTCGAGCGCCATTGCCGCTGTTCTGTGGTTGCTGCAGTTGAGAGCAAGCTGCAGTAAATCATGGTTCACCACATCCACTGGCTGCAGTGCTGCAGCCTGGATTACCTGTTTCAAGCAGAAGCAGCAGCAACGGGCGGCAGCAGCAGCAGGTGTTATATACAGTGACACGTCCAGCAGTTGCTGGGTGACGCAATGACGGAGGCGCATTGTACTGTCAGGGTATAGAGTCAACATGGCAGCTCTGCCTGGACTACCGTTGCTCAGCCTAGAAGCCATTGCACACTTCAAGTTCCGTTACAGCCTGAAACCAGGGCTCACTGCACTCCAGATGCATATGCATGTGTACATAGATGGCAGTTGCCTACACAGACACTGGCATGAAAGTTGGACACGATTGTTGTGCCTATAGTTGCTGATGTGCAACATAAGACTGCATACTGGAGGATCTTTTGCTCATGCTCACCCAATCCTCGTTGCAGCATATACCCATTGCCACTGCAGGGATGTCGCTCTGCACTCCTAGCTGCTGCTGTGCCTGCACCCACACCTCCACTCCTGCCACCCTGCTGTGCGCTGCTGCCAGCAGCTGTGCGTAGCTGATGCGCATGCCAGCTGCAACTAGCTGCTTTGCAAGGCCTTGAGGCACAAGCGGTGTACGAATTAGCTGATCAAAAGCACCAGGTGTTCCTGCTGCAGGCACTGCATGCAGCAGCCACACCAGCGATTCCAACTGCTGCTTCTGCTGCCATGAACGGCAGCAAGTGCATCGAACACATCTGCCAGCAGCTTGTGCGCGTCGCGTCTACAGACGATCAAGCATGCCGCGCTACAGTTGCTGCAAGCAGCAGCCAGGCAGGCGAGTCCCTGCAAGCCCAAGTCCGTGCACAGCTTCGGGCAGCTGTGCAGCCCTTCATTCAGGTATGATGCGAATCGTGTTGTTTCTTCCGTTAAAAAGATAGACGTGCATGCCTGAGGTTGCTGCGATAGTTGTGATCGTCACAAAGACCAGCCAGCGGTTCCTGCCGTACTGTTGTCAACCTTCCCTGAACTTCCGTGTCGAGTGCCGTGTTTTCCGTGTTACACCGTGTTATATTGGACAGAGTCAACCAAGCAGAAGCGCAAACTCCAACGCAGCTGAAGCAACTGCTACATGTATCTTTTGATGTTGTGATATGTGGTGGTTATTCACCTACAAAGGGTAAACGAGGGTGGCATAGCGACAAACATTTGCACTCTGTAGAGGATTGGCTGGCATCCGAGAGTAGCGAGGATGCATTGCCAATCCGAGACAGAGTGCAGGTATTTGGAGCAGCCACCCGAGGGTGGAACATGGTTCTAGATCGTGCACGTTCTGTTTCAGCAAAGGTGTTTTCACTTTCAAGATTGCAGCGAATGTGTATGAAGCAGTCAACGGCAAATCGCGAGCCACTTCGCAGTTGAACAGCAGACAGCATGCGACTAGCACGGCTTCGACGTGTGATGCGCATGGACTGCGCTGTAATCATTACATTCCTGAAGTTCACAATGTCGTGTTAGATGTATGTCAATGCTTTTAACAGAAACGAAGGAAATGAGGGAAATGAGGGAAATGAGGAAAATGAGGAGAATGAGGGAACTGAGGGAAATGAGGAGAATGAGGGAAATGAGGGAAATGAGGAAAATGAGGGAATTGAGGGCAATGAGGGAATTGGGGAGAATGAGGGAAATGAGGGAAATGAGGAGAATGAGGGAAATGAGGAAAATGAGGGAATTGAGGGCAATGAGGGAATTGAGGAGAATGAGGGAAATGAGGAGAACGAGGCATCTGGACCTAGTTTTCATAGTGTTTCTGCCATTTATAATCCACCTAGCAATACGCAGAAATAGAGCTAGAATACGTTGAGAGTGGTATAAGAACTGGCATTAATGCCAGGCAATATTGCCTGTGTGGCTCAGCCACACAACCAGGGGTTGCAGCAGCAGCTGCTGCTGCCAGAGTCTAGAGCAAGATCTTGGTATGCTCCAATTCTGCTGCTGTTCAAATTTGCCGCTGCCGCTGCTGCTGTCGCTGGTGCATGATTGCAATTGGTAGCTGAGTATGAGACAGTGTGACAGCGTCCGCAGCTTGCCAAAAGACTTTACACAGCTTGACAGTCCAGAATTCTCTTACTAGGCCTGATCAAGCTCCTGGTATGGTCCGTGGCAGTGTGCGCGCAGCTCTGCTGCAACAACAATCGAAAAGTGTAGGAAGCAAAAAGTTGCAACAACGGCCACGTGGCACCAATGCTGACTGTCGCGCGCAGGCATGCACAACTGACAACTTAAATAATAACAATAATCAATCCTTGTAAGCCATACCTTTCGGCATCGGCAACCGCGCCTCACCCACTGGGGAGGCGGAAAGCAGACTGATTATTCTCTCTATTTTCGGTGTTAGGTAGACCACCCAGACCCTTACACCCCTTACTAGGCAGCATGTGGGAATCACCCCATACAGTGGACTGCATACCTAGCAGGGTGACAACTGACAACTTGTCACAGTGACATACTGTCGCTGGTGCTGCCAGCAAGTACGCAGCCATAAGCCGTAGGCATAAAAGACACGCCACATGGCTGCAGTGCTCTGCAGGCCATGCCAGGGTGGCAGGCCTTGCAGTGCACTCCCACGCTGCACATGCCAGGTGCCCGGAGGTTGGCTCGCGGTGTCTGCTCACCACGCAGCATACGACCAACCATTTCTCTTGACAACAACAGACCAATGGCAACGTAGCACGACAGATAGCTAGCAGGCTCACACCACACCCATCCACCAGTCGCGGCGCAATGAAGTAGATCATGACAGTACTATTGTTGCATGACAGTACTATTGTTGCATGACAGTACTATTGTTGCATGACAGTACTATTGTTGCATTTCAGTGGTGCATGCGTGTGCAGCCTTGCACACAGATGAGGGGTGTCTCTGCTGGCTTGCTTGCCGCAAGTTTCCTGCTAGCACGCTGCTTGCATTTGCATTTGCATTTGTGTCACACCCATCACTCCAGCTCTGCCACAATCTTCTTCTTGCGCTCCGGCTTGACGTTGATGGAGCCGGGTGCACTGTGCTGGATGCGGCGCTGCAGCTTGCGCTTGTCAGAGTCCTGCACGATGCGACGCATCTTGGACGCCTGCGCAGGACACATG
This sequence comes from Tetradesmus lagerheimii, assembly GCA_902809745.2. NCBI lineage: Eukaryota > Viridiplantae > Chlorophyta > Chlorophyceae > Sphaeropleales > Scenedesmaceae > Tetradesmus > Tetradesmus lagerheimii. The sequence goes on along the minus strand of CADDIJ020000855.1, from coordinate 11,965 downwards.
GGCACAGCATGATGATCGTGAGACGACTCGGCGACTCAGCGAAGAGCGTAACAACATCACTTATCTTGCTGTACTTCACTGCATGCCCTGCTCACGGAGGAGTGGGAACCAACCCTGTCAGAAGGCAACAAGCTCCTGACAACGCGCAGGGTGCTCGCCAACACCAGACAGTGAGGCAGCAAGGTGCAGCATAGAAACATAACACTGCTGCTGTTGACTGGCTTACTGCCGCACCACCACTGGTTCACCAGCTGACACGGTAGGCAGCAGACTTTTTATGCTGCAGGCATAGCAGACAGGCTGGCATATGTGCACAAGACGCAGCACACGCACCGCTGCGGCAGCTGCGATGCAAGCTGCCTCACAACGCCCACCTTGTGAATGGCAACAGGCACGTGTCTGTGCCGCACGATGCGCTTGACCTCAGGCATGTGCTTGTACCTGCAGCGCAACACGATAAACACCAGCAGCACAGGCAGGGCGTCAGCGTGCGATCAGCAAACGCGTCTGCAGCTTCGGCCAGTGCGGCAGGCATGTCGACAAACCTTGCAGGAAGCCGTTACACAGTGGTACAGCCACCTGCACACCGCCATGCCCACCATGTGCTGACCACACAGACACACCCCATCCCATCCCACACTGGCACGTTTTCAGCTGCCAGCAGTCAGTGCCACACCAAACCCCCCAGACACAGCTGCATTCGCCCTGCACACCCCTTTTGCTGCTCGTCACATCCCAGGATGAGTGCGTAACTTTGACGCCAGACATTCTAACCCCACCTGCAAGCAGCACACGCTGTTTGCTGCACATGTGACTGTGCAGCCGTTACAAGTCACAAGTTTCTACGCTCTTGTCATAGATGGGCTGTTGAAAAGAGAGCAGCAGCAGGGCCGAAACATAAACCCTCAGGTTTGCCGCACCTGTTGATGAGCGCCTTGTTGTATGCTGCCTTGTGCTTCTCACGTGGCAGCGTCACTCCCAGCTGCTCGCTGGCGTCCGACTTCCACACGCGCACGTTCATGTCGTCACTGCCGCTGAACACGTAGCTGCCATCACCGCTGAAGCGCACACAGAATACGCGCTGCATGCGCTTCGTGTGGTACACCTGCGGCAACAGCCATACATTACTGCCGCAGCGTGGGGAACTCTACCATGCAAGTAGCAGTCACGGCATGGATGGCAAACTGCAGCAGAAGTGCACCTTTCAGCCTGCTACTCAAGGCAGCTATCAGCCGCGGCCAATGCGTCGTGCTAGCATGCATCATGCATCAAGCCTTTTGACGTGTTACAAGTACTAGTGCCAGGCCTGGAGCAAGCGCTCTCACCTCTCTGCTGTGTCCTGCGTTGAAGTTGAAGATGCGCACGCTGCGGTCGTAGCCGCCAGCCACAAACTCGCGGCCAGTGGGTGAGTAGTCCACGTCCATCACAGCAGACACAAAGTCCTGCAGGCAGAAGAATCAGACGCGCATTTATTCCCAAGCATACAGCCAGGTGCAGACGGTACAGGCTACAAGTGCGCAGATAGATCACCCAGGTACGGCTGTACATGTGAACAGCACCTAACAAAGGTGAGGCAGGGGAGCGCCACATCATTGCCTGCTGCAGCTGCGGCTGCCACTTTGCGGCTGAGCCCCCAACCACTATCACCCACGCCGAGTAACCCAAGCCTCCTGCTCCAGGTACACAGCCTTACCAGACAGGTGACATGGTGTTGTCCGATTCAATTCAACTCCCCACACGGCTGTGCCCACCTTATGCACGCATGTTGCGCTCTCCAGCTTGCGCATGTCGTACGTGTACAGGTTGCAGTCCTCGCTGGCTGCTGTGAAGTTGAAGGCCTCCATGGGGTTCCACGCTACTGCGTTGCTGCGCGTCTGCATGACAAGCTTGCGGATGGGGCGCGCGCTGCGCAAGTCGTACAGCGCTATGCTGCGGTCGCCACCTGTGCTGGCAAACACGTCCGACTCGGCCTGTGTGCACGCAGGACAGGGCAGGTGAGGCGCAGGTGTAGGTGAGCAGGAATGCTTTGAATAAGAACATGGAGCAAGTATCATAGATCTGCAGGAAGCCACGTTGCTTGCTAGTCAGAGCCACCTTTAGCAGCAGGTGCGCACTGCTGCCTCGTTCTGCACCTGCAGTGGCACAGCTGCTAGTTACTCCTCACACCCATCCACACGCCATGCATGCCAGCAGACGCTGCTACACAACCAATCCGAGCCCGATCAGCGCTGAGCGCATGTTGTGGAAGCAACTGCTGCTAACCCTGCTCCTCTCACCGGGTTGAACTTGACAGACAGCACCGAGTCAGCGCCCCAAGTGAAGGTGTTGACTGGCTCGGAGCGCTCGTGGCTCCACACCTCCACGACAGCGCCTCCCGTCGCAAACAGGTTTTCCCGCCAGTGGTAGTCGATGGCCCGGAACGCGTTACGCCCCTGGAACTCAAACACTGCCGCCTCCTCTGCCTCAACTGGCCCTGGCTCTAGCGGTGCAAAGGGCACCTTCCATAGCCGCACCTGCAGGACACACAGAAAAGCCATTTGAAACAGCCATAGAAGCCAGGTCACAACACACATCCGGTAACAGCCAACCCCAGTTGCAGTGTAAGCAGCGCAAGCAAACTATAGAGATGTTGCCGTTCATTACACTACCACATGCACAGGCAGCAACTGCTCATGCTGTTTATTTACACTGCGCTGCATGTCAGCAATCCCCAATTTGCTTGCATGTGCGCACATGCAGCTGCTGCTTGCCCATGTTGCGTTTCCTGCTAACTGCCTGTCTCCTGCTCTCACTCACCGAGCAGTCTGTGCTGCATGACACGCAGGTCTCGCCATCTGGTGCAAAAGAGATGCCCTTGACTGCGCCTGTGTGCCCCTTGAGTCGCCGCAGTGTGCGCTGCACTGGGATATCCCAGATGCGGATGTCTCCATCTGCTGAGCCTGCTAGCAAGCTGTTGAGTATACGAGGGTTCCTGGCCAGGCATGTGATACCGTCGCTGTGTGTGAGGGCTGCTATGAATGGCTTGGCAAACACCTTCTGCAGTTTGGCTGCGTTCAGTGCACGAGTGTACTCGTGTGCTCGCTGGAACTGATGCAATGTGGGCTCATAGTTGCGCTGCACTTTCTTCAAGTCCTGTGCACGTTCGCGTGTAAACTCTTCCTCGTTTCGGTTGAGGACCTTGACCTTCATTGCTGCTAGCTGTTGCGGCTGCTGCCAGAGCTGCTGCTACGCGCTGCTGCTGCTGGCAGTGGCAGCAGCACACCCTTTGCTGATGCTGATGCAGGTGACGGCTACTTTGCGAACGTACGCAGCACCACACCTCTATGCTGACCACAGCGCGAGGGGCCTGGCCTCTTCAGCTACGATAGCCAGCTACAGCTGCTGTGTCTGCTGCGGAAGTTCAGCACTGCCGGCAAGGCCTACACTAGCCACATGATCAGTGCTGTGTATCGTTGAACGACAGATATCGTGACAAAAACGAGTTTCCGCAAAAGCTGTAAGCACCGGGTAGTAGAAGGAGTTCGTATAACGAAGAAGCCACCAGCCCGCCTGCATTCCTTGTCAAGGTTCAGCAATCACGCACGACAGTAGGTGATGCATTGTACAGATGTTGGACACGGAACAACCGGACTAGTAGTTACAGCATAACAAGTGTGACATGCCTTGACCTTTGAACCCCAGCCAGGCCTGACAATGACAGGCTTGTGCACCAGCTGAGCCTATGTGCACTGCATCAGCTTGTGCAGCACGTCCATCACCGCAGTCTGCAGCTCGTGTCGCTCTGCACATGCTGCCACATCACTTGCCCTGCCCGCCAGCCGCAGCACCTTCTGCATGGAGCCAACAGACCAGCTGGACCTGCGTGCACAGCCACAGCCACCAAGTACAGCAGTGCTTTAGTGATGTTACTCACGTGCGGGACGTAAGTTGAATACAGGTGTGAACAGTGCACCACATGCGGGGCCATGCAGGCCAGAGCATGGTAGCTGTGCACCGTCATGTGCATATGTCGGGATAGACGTATGGTACAGGACAAGCGGCGTGAATCCACCAGTGCTAGCAGTGCGAAATACTATGCTGGGCATGGCATCAATGGCTTCATCCGTGTGAAGCCACTGATGCCATGTCCAGCATAGTACTGCGCACTGCTAGCACTGGGCAACTTCCGCGGCGCGTCCGGTACTATATTTTCAAACCTGCGCACAAGCAGTGCGACTCATAGAGCTGCCTGCACACAGTTGTTCCGCACCTGTCAGTGCCATCCATCTGCAGCACCACCTCCCACAGCAGCAGCTGCTGTGCCAAGGCTGTATGCCCCACCCCTGCAGCAGCCTGCACTGCCGACTGCCCCAGCCCGTCCAACTGCTGCACGTCTGCGCCCCCACGCAGCACCAGCAGCTGCGCACATGCCGCCTGCCCGTGCTCTGCTGCTGTGTGCAGCGCTGTCGCGTCGGCCTGGTTGAGCAGGGTAGACACTTGCAGCGCACCTTGCTGCAGCAGCCACTCCAAGCAGCGCACGTGGCCCTTGGCGGCACACCAGTGCAGTGCCTGCAGCAGCAACAGCGGGGACAGCGCAGTCAGTACTGTGCAGACCATGAGACAGGGAGCTAGGTTTGCAGGAAGTGATCAATGCTGCCTGCTCCTCTGGCCTAATCATTGGCGCGTATACCACACGGAAGGCAACAAGCCAACCTTTTCAAGCACGTAACATCCATCCACTCACACTGTTGCCGATGAGTGCATAGCTGGTGCCAAGGCCACAGTAGGTGATCAGCTGCGGGTGTGCTGCAGCCATTGCTTGCAGGAGCCGCAGGTCCCCAGCTCTGGCTGCATCCAGCCACGATCGGCCCAGCTGCCTGTCAAGGCCTGCAGCTGCGCCAACATTGCCGCTGCTGCTGCTGCTGGCCCTGTTGACTACCGGCTGCTGGCTGCTGCTGGTGCCAGCAGCAGCAGCAACAGCAGTACCTGTGGCAGCAGGCATCTCCTGCTGAACCACGACCTGCTCTGCCTTTGCAGCAGCTGCTGGCTGCTGTCCAGTGATGACGCTGCTGCCACCTCCGACACCGCTGAGCAGCGCTGCATCTGTGGCAGCCCTGCTTCCGGGGCTGCTGCTGCCACTGCTTGGGCTTGCCTCATCCTCCTCATCTGAGCTGCTCAGAACTTGCTGACGCCTGGCTGCATTAGGCAGCAAAAAACCTGAACGCAGCCCTTGCAACACTGGCTGTTGGCTGAGCGCTGCCTGCATGCTCCTGCTTTGGCTAGCAGACCACACTGCTGCTGCTCCAGATGCCAGACCTACACCTAGCCCTCCCTCTACAGTAGTACCTGCCACCTGGCTACCCAGCGCTGCTGCTGCGCTGCTGACAGGTCTACCTGCTGCTGCTGCCTCAGCTGCCTGCAGCAGCATGCCCTGCATGAGCTTGTGGCCGTGCTTGAGTGCCAGTGCTGCTGGGGTTAGGCCATCTTCGTTGGCCCACTCCAGCTGCTGCAGCACTGCAGGAACCAGCAGCAGCAGCTCTGCACAGTCCATGCGGTTGCTAGCTGCTGCTGAGTGCAGGGGAGTGCTGCCAGTACATGTTAGCACAGCAGGGTCTGCTCCTGCAAGTACAGCATGTAAGAGAGCGTGCAGGTGGTGACACAGTGTAGCATGTGTTAGGTTGCTAGCTGTGGCTGTTGCGCAGTAGGTGCTGCGGCGAGCTGCGCTGAGTATGCTTCGCCTGGAATACTGCAACCAGCACGCAGTGCAAGAGTACAAAGCCAGTGCTCTGTATGCTGCCCCCATCCACGTCTGCCCTTCTATTCTTGTGATATACTTATGCGCTGCTTCATGCCGCCAGTTTGAAGGGACACAGCACTGTTTGCGTTTAAAGGACGCTGTGCGTACCCCACAGCAACAGCCCTTGTAGTGCATCAGCATGCCCACGTGCTGCCACCCAGTGCAGGGCACTGCACTGCAGGCCGCTGGGTGGCTGGTAGTTGAGCAGGCCAGGGTAGTGCTGCAGCAGCTGGTAGAGTTCGCGCATATCGCCCTCTTTTGCTGCTTCCATCCATGCCAGGCAGGCATCTCTAGGAGGCTGTGCCAGTGGAGCCGCTGCTTCTGCTGCAGGCTCGACATCCAGGCCTGGGCTGCACTGCTGTCCAGCTTCTACTGACACAGCTGCTGGATTGAGCGCTTGTTTGGGTGCCTGCTGCAGGCTCTCGGCCTCCAGATGTGCTGCTCCTGCAGCAAGGTGTTGTTGCTGCTGCTCCTCTGCCTGCTGCTGGCTGCAAGACTGATCAACGGCAACCTTGCCGCCCACATCAGAGCTATGTGATCTTTCAAGCTTCTCAACAGGTTTGTGCAGCGCTGTTTCGCCAGCAGACGCTGCAAAAGCTGTCTGTTCCATTGCGCGCCCACAAGGCTGATCAAATATGTCGCAGACGCCGAGCAATCCGAAACGTTAAACTTGCCTAGACATATAAGCGTATTGACACCCACCACTGCTGGCCTAGTCAAGCTGCAACGGACGGTTCTGTGCCAAGCACTGCTTGAATAAAAGAACAGTGTCATTACATCCAGATTCGCTGTGCATCGCCGCTGCTGAATCCACTGGACTGTGCAGTTTCGTATCATTTGCAATTATGTCGTTGTTGCGTTTGCTTGTCACCTTGCGCCATGCTGCAATCAACCTCTCTGTCTGCTGCTAGTCGGGCCAGGTTGCCCAGCAGGCGCAACGCAACAGTCATGGCTGCAACAGGCAAAACAGTGATGATTACCGGAGGCAACACAGGCAAGCTTGGCGCGAGCTGGCTTTGTAGCAGTTGCTGCTGCTGTTGCCAGCACCCTGCCACCACACGTTCTGCCACGTACCATTTGAGTGTGTATAATGAGGGGTACCCTGCATCGCGATGCCTGGCATGTACACGCATCTTCAGGCTGGCAGCACTAGTCAGCATCAGGACACGCTTGGGGCTTCACTGCAACACCGTCCTACTAATGTATGCCGAACATCAGTGTTTGACACACTTCCTTGCCTCCGCTGCCGTGGTGTACTGGCGTATACCGGTCTGCAGGCATTGGGTATGAGACAGCAAAGGTACTGCTGGCCAAGGGCTACAATGTCACACTCGCCTGCAGGGATGCCAGCAGGGCATCAAACGCAGTGCAGAAGCTGCAGCAGCAGCAGCCAGGCGCTCCAGTCGACTACCTTTTGTTGGACCTAGCTGACCTGGCAAGCGTCAAGGATGCTGCAAACAAGTGGATGGACACCGGCAAGCAGATCGATGTGCTGCTCAACAATGCAGGTACGGCAATTGGCTAGCGGTATGAGATGGTTCAATTGGTGTGGCAGCAATTGGCGCAGAAGGCTTGTCATATGCGGCAGAAGCCAGCTGAGTCATGTCAGCAGAACGTCAAGAGGCTAGGTGCGGCCATCTGCTCGAGCATTGCACTTTTGCAGGGTCACCCTCTGCCTCACAACTGCAGCAGAGGCAGGGGCAACCTCACAGCAGCAGCGGATTCTTATGACGAAAGTGTCCCAGCTCAGACAGAACAGGTGTTCCAGCTCAGCTTGCATGCACACCTGCAACTGCCGTATGCCTGCCTGTCCACGGTGCAGGCGTGATGGCGTGCCCGCGCATGGAGACTGCGCAGGGCTACGAGTACCAGCTGGGAGTGAACCACCTGGGGCACTTCCTGTGGACCAACATGCTGCTGCCACTGCTCAAGGAGAACCCAAAGTGAGCCGCAGCAGCTGCAGCGGGCAAGCAGTGCTCGACACAGACGTGCTTCTGCAGCTGCAGTGGGCCCAGCAGCAGCATGCAGCGCAACTGCCGTCAGCTTTGTATACGCAGTGATGTGTGTCGTGTGGCGCACTGCCATGTGCTGCTGTATGTGCTGCTACAGCCTTACTCAGTGCACGCTCACTGACCTTGCGCTGTCTTGCTGCGCTGTCGCAGTCCTGTGCGTATCGTGAACGTGGCATCAATAGCCCACATGTTCGGCAAGATGAACTTTGACGACCTGCAGAGCCGCAACGACTATGACAGATGGAGGGCATACGGTAAGCCCTGTGCAGGCACCATGCACAACAATGGCAGATCGGCGGCATGAGCTACTGCAGGCAGATTGCATTCAGGACAGCATGAGACGTGATCACCGTTGCCGCTACGTGCACATGCGCCTGTCTTGTACTAGCAAGTTGCAGGAATCGATCAGTATCTCCGGGGCATCCTTCATGCGAATGCCGAGCAGTTTTCCTGCAAAAAAACAACTTATCATGCTGCTGCAGGCCAGTCCAAGCTGGCCAACATTCTGTTCACGTACGAGTTGGCCCGGAAGCTGCAGCCCAGCACCAGCATGACGGTCAACTGCCTGCACCCTGGTGTGGTGCGCACAGAGTTGAGCCGCTACCTGATGACAGACCCAGATGCACTGACAAGCAAGCTGCTCACGGCACTCTTCACACCTTTCACACTCAGCCCAGAGCAGGTGAGAGCCGTGCAAGCCAGCCTGCAGTATGATACAGCAATCGTGCGGTGCAGGCTTTGGCGCACAGCTGGTTGCAGCAAGCATTTGGGGTGCTGCTGATGGCTTCAAGTCTGCACAGAGTTGGCTGGAGGGTGAAGTGGCAGGCACTTGCAGGACGGGGTGCCAGGGAATCAGCAATTTGCTAGGTAGCAGGCTTGGCCACCGTGGCTGCGAGTGCGTTAATTAGGGTGTGCAGTAGGTACGAGTGCGCTTCACCCTGCCATACTGCAGCGGCGTTTGTTGACTGTGTTGAGCTGGGGCATTCGCAGGTAACCATCACATGCCGTGCTCACAGCAGGCACAGGACGCTGATGCCATTCCTCTTTTGCTTCTGCTGCTGCGATGTGGTTGCTTTCATTGCAGGGTGCGCTGACAAACATATACCTCTGCAGCTCGCCAGATGTGGAGGGCATCAGCGGCAAGTATTATGACAGCTGCAAGCCTGTGACCAGCACACCAGCCTCATACGACACTGCGTCAGCTGCCAAGCTGTGGCAGGTCAGTGAGGAGCTGACACAGGCGTATGCAAAGACAACAGCAGCGGTTTGAGCTGGTTCGTGCGGCAGTGGAGCATACAACTACCACTGCAAGGGATTGATGTGTTGGCAGGGAGGCACCTCTGCCTACTCATGTACCTTGCTGCTCTACTGGCTTTTCGACTATGCGGAAACGCGCAGATAGGTTGCAATGTGGGAGCAACTGTGATTCCATGCCAGCCTAAGTTAGGCCTTGCGGCGTGTGCTGCATGCTTTGCATCTTGTGGTCATGCAACGATCATGGAGCGTGCAATGTTTGGCAACAGTGTGCGTTAGTTGTTGTACAGGCTCATCATCTTTAGACAAATGCAGTGCCCTACTCTGGCAGCAGTGATGTTAATGCCCCTGATGTAGGGTGCACAGAGTGGTTGATGACGCATCTGGGCCAAGCTTGTTACTGTGAGAGGGGTTCTGTCGTAGGGTTCTGGTGGTAAAGCAGCCCAATGGAGCAGCTGAAAAGCAGCTTGACCATTGAGTTATCGCTGAGGGCTTGCAGCTCCTGGCCTGTGGGTCTTTTCACAATGGTAAAGATCCTTGAGGCACTGCAGATCAGATGTGGACACACAGGCTATATTGGTCAGCTTGAACAGCGTATACTTCTTACAGCTGCGTGCGCGTGTACAGGCACCTGGTGCATCATGGACGGTGACAGCGAGCAGCAGCACTATGCCAGGCACACTGTGTCACACACTGTGAAATGCTTTCAGTTCATGATTTGCTGTTCTGTAGCTGAACTGGAGTGATTTTCACCACTGCCAGTTGACAGAGTGCACCTTGTTGTGAGGGTTTTGAATCGAGTACAATCATTGAAGAGAGAAAATTGGACAGCGAGAGCGAGGGACAGACTCCATGGCTCCATAGCTTTTCAGAAGCTTAGTTGAGTTTCAGGTTGCAGTTTAATGCAGAAGGGCACCGAACGCACTTGCTACCATGGCCACAGTTGTACCGTTGGGTTACTTCATCTTACATGCCGTTTCGGGCCGAAGCAGCAGCAGCAGCAGCAGCAGTTGCGTGCGTGTGTGCGGCCGGCTGTGGTGGCACTGGGTATTCACAGTGTACTATATGCCAGTGTATGCGAGTCATTGCACCTTGCGGCACTTCCTGCACGTGTGGCCTTGCCTGCACTGGAGGCAACCTCCAGTGCTTAGGTCATGCAAGTTCAAATTGTGTCATGTGACAAGCGCCTTGTGTCTGCGTCATCTACATTCTCAGCTGGGCTTCTTTGAATTGCAGATCTGTACCACTGACAAACGTCTTATCTGTCCAGTTAACTGGTGCAAAGAAGCGTACAAATTTGGGCACCTGTCGCGTTTGGAACTTCATCGCTGAACGTTCCATTCTAGAGCATAGGAATAGCGATGGATGGCGATCCAGAGGACTGGCCATCTGATCCTGAGCAGCTGAGACAGCTGGACCGCAGCCTGCGATGCCAGATATGTGGGGACATCTACACTGGGCCCGTGGCTCTGGTCTGCGGGCACTCATGTAAGACGCAGACGTGGTTTGCTGCCGTAAAAACGCCGATTTTCAGGCATCTTGAAGCCTCCATGCGGTGTTGAGTCTGACGCAGGCAACCTCCACCTGCTGCTGCTGTTGTGTGGTGCCTGCTGCTTGCAGTCTGCTCCCGCTGCATCAGGGATTCATTTAACGTCAGGATCAAGGAGGGTCAGACCCCAGTCTGTCCTTCATGCCGCACAGGGTGCGACCAGGCAGACTTGCGGCCTGTGACGTATTTGCGTGAGGCCTGCAACGCTTGGAAGGCAGTCAGGCAGCAGCTGCTGCAGGCGCATGCACAGCTGCAGCAGCCACAGCAGCACCAGTCACCTAGCGTACAGCCTCAGCCACAGCAGCAGCAAGTTCAGCAGCAGGCAGCACATGGACAGCAGCATAACGGGCTAGGTGCAGGCCGCACTAGGCGTGCACATGCACTAGCTGCAGCAGGCAAGCAGCAGCAGCAGCCACACCATGCGGCAGCTGGCAGCAGTGGCACACGGCCACCACGGGGCAGTGAGCCATGTGATGATGGTGATGCAGATGCTATCACTATCAGCAGCAATGGCGAGGCTGACTCCCAGGATGAGGATGCATGCATGAGTTTAGAGTCCGAGGGGGTGGGTGCCGCTGTAGAAGATGATGCAGAGGGCGATAACGCTGTAGACGATCCAGATTGGGAAGATGAGGAGATTGAGGAGCAACAGCAGCAGCAGCAGGGCCGTTCGCGCAGCAGCCGCGCTCGCAGCCAGCCGCAAGCAGCAGCTGGTAGAAAGCGCCGGCTAGGTCACAGCACCAGCAGCAGTGGCGGGGGTGCAGCTAGAGCTGCATCACACAGCCCGCACGATGCTGCTGCTGATGCTGATGCAGGCGGTGATGCTGTAGCTGCAGAGGAGTTGGGCACTTCTAGTGGCGATGACTTTGAGCTGCAGCAGCAGCCAGCAAAGCGCCCCAGGAGCAGCCAACACACAGGTAGGGTGGGAGTGAGTGTTTAGGAGTGCAGGGCTGCATGGGGCAAGCGATTTGCATGGATCACGTCGTGTGTTATCAATCACTGGCTGCATGCCACACGTTTCTGTGTGGCCAGCTACATGCTACACATTCCTATGTGGACAAGCAGCAGCTTTGCTGTGGCAATGCGGTGTATATTGGCTGACTCCCTGCTACACCAGCTGCACATGTCGTTTCAGCATGCGTTCATGCAAACGCACTGCTGGGATACGGCTGGGGCCATCAACTGACACGGGTTCTGCTGTTTGTGCACTTGCTTTTTTGCAGGCAAGGAGCGCGATGTGCAGCAGCAGCCTGATGCAGCATCCAAACAGCAGCCGCAGCAGCAGCAGCAGCCAGCGAAGCAGATGCAGCTGCCACCCGGCTGCGTTGCATGCCCCATCTGTGGGCTGTCTGTGCGAGAGGCGTTCATCAATTC